>JAAGAY010136492.1:0-37503 GCA_011801015.1 Ardeotis arabs | reverse complement strand
GTTGGAAGCCAGGTCAGCAACCCCTGAGTCCCACTGGCTTTGGAGACAGAATCTATGTGAAGGGGAGAAAACATGAAATCAAGTGATGGTGATAATCAGCTCCTCAGTCAGCCGCTACAACACAAAATGTTTGCACAATTCCCTTCTTACTGACAGTGAAATGCCTGCAGCTGAAATGGCAGGAAGCAGAGGAGGGGCTGGGTGCAGGAGCAGCACAAGCGAGGCTGATCCCACTGTGTTGCACAATGACATCTTCTCTCCTGGGCAGCATTCCCAGATGGCAAAAACCTCCTTTCCCATTCGTGGTGCATTTGTCTTTTCTTTCAAGAAGTAGCCCAGAGAAATCTGAATCCTCAGACTGTGATAAAAATCTGCAGAAGTCCCAGCGCTGCAACGAGTGGCAGTAGGAAACGGGACAAGGAAAGGTATGGGATGTTATGCTCATTATTTTCCTGCCCGTGGAAAATAATGTCTGTATATTGTGCCCTCTCGTGCTTCAGGATGACTCATTTATCTGCTGATGTAGACTTCGTGCAGGTAGGCTGGGCGGTGGGTTTGATGGCGTTGGCAGGCTGTCACTGTGGCAGGCATGCTGCAAGGGGAGCACACCAAGGAGAGAATCCCACTTTCTGCTGATGAGAAGTTACATGGCTGAGGGTGTTCAAATAAATCTGACGGAGATAGAAAAACTCTGCTGTAATGGAGTTTCTAGGGTGGTGTTTTATATTCTTCTATCAAGACTGATACTGATGACAATGTGAAATGGCAGGTCCAACTCAGATGTGCATACCTGTATAGCCTGGGGAAAACCTACTTTTTTTTTTTTTTTTTTTTGCCACACAGCCTGCTAGTGAGCTGGGAAGCTCAGGGAATAAGGCTAACATCCTGGTTTGTGGATGCTGTAATCTGGAGCAGGAGGAAGAATGGGACTGGAAGAGTGGAGACATTTGTGCAGTGTTGTTGGAACAGGGGTGGGCAGAGTCTTGCAACAGTCAGGGGAAATAAGAGAAATGGGAAGAAAGTGAATGTTCTGGTTGGAGCAAAAGGCAGATATTGATAATCTGACATAGTTTTGGTGAGCTTTTCCTTCTCGGATTCCTCTGCCAATAGGTTGAATTACATAGTCCTGCCCTGCAATTCAGGAAAAGGATAGTTTGAATAGGGTTGGTTTTTTTTTTTTTTGTTTAGTTTTTTTTGATGGCTTACTGCCAGAAGAAGCCAATATGGCCTGGTGTAAGAAGAGATGATGCAGGAATTGTGCTTGAAGAGCCGTTTGTACTTTCTTTAGCCAGGACTAGGTGATGATATCATTAAGCATGTTTATAAGCATGTAGCCAAGCAAGGAAGGAAAAGGTAACACTGCCGAAAGCATTGTGTGACGCATCTTGCGGCAGAGAGCATCACTACAACATACATGGACATTCTCTACTTGTAGCTTGCGTTAGTAAGAGAGAAGAGTTTATATAGAATATAAAGACAGAAGGTTTTCTGAGGCAGTCCCCGAAACATGACCAGGAGACTGTCTTCTGGAAATCCCTTGAGTTTGTTAATCTTGGTCAAACTTGTTTTAAACAGGCAATCGGATGCTGTTCAAATATGTCATGTTTCCTTCAGATCAGGACTGTTCTGAAATAGGACATGAGGTATATATCTGTTTGCTGCTCTCTACTGGCTTGCACATGCAAATTTAAAATACATGCCTGAGCCCAGGGACTGGTTTTGTTAGTTTTCCGCTTGCAAATGTGTCACTCCACAATGTGCAAGAAGGACAAGGACGGCTGTGCAGAAGAGCTTTGCAGGGGACACAGGACTGTCCATTCACACCATGGCATCGTATATCTAAACGGCCAGTGCACAGAAATGAGGGTTTATCCATTGTGCTTTTGGTTTGACCTAGATGACAGCTGATGATCTGGAGTTTGAGCCTCAGTGCTCCCTATTCACAGGACCGTTTCTCCTTTAAAGCTCAGTCACGCTCTAGAATTTCAAATTAAAGCATGCGTGTTAGGGGGACCATCAGCTCATTTAGTATTCCTATAATGAGATGTAGGTCTTGTGTGGTTTTGAAACATCAGGCAGCATGATTATAAATAAAGCTGCTTCGATGACTCACTACGGTAACATCAGGGCTTGTCTAATAAAGATGAGTTAGTGCACAAGAATGATAAGTGTGCACTTGATATAGAACAACAATTTCACCTTCTCTTTTCTGGCTGGACACCTGTGCTGAACCTCCATCGTCTTCGCACAGCTCCACTTTAGCTTCCTTAAGACTGCAGATGCTCTCTGGGCAGAAGAAATGTGTTTTACAGAGAGCAATAACTCCTTTGTATTACGGACAAGCTGTCAGAGTAGGAGTTTAGAGCACACTGCGACAGGAGTGAGAGTGAGGAAAGGACCATGAATAAGCAAGAGACAGCTCTGAAAAATCCCAGGCCATGATCGCACCCGCAGTGTGTGGCGGCTAGGTCCTTTGGGAGGAACTAGGGGGATGTAACCGAAAGCGCTGTAACGTGTTGGTCTGTGTTGCGTTAACTTTTTCCGGCTAGTAGAAGTCAGCCGCGCTGACAGCAAATACAGGGAAATCGAGAACCTATTTCAGCAGACAATGAAGGATTACAGCATCCGCAGGCTCCAGAGGACTCGGAGCCTGACACTTTGGCAGCGTTTCCAGTTGTTTGTATCCGCTTTACTTCATTCCCCTGGTGGCAGCGGAGCCATTCAGATAATGGCTGGGCCCCCATCCCGTCCTCCCAGTGTGTGGGTGGTTCCCCCTTGGCAAAAGGCAAACTGCCTCCCTCTTCGTGCAGCCCCGTATCCCAGCCCTCGTGGGCTCCGGCGCATTCCTCAGGAGCGGACCACTCTGATTCTCTGATTTATGGTGGAAAAATAACCAAATCCAAAAATGGGGGGGGGGTGTGGGGTGTGACAAAAAAGGTTGGGGCCCTGTGGAATTAGATCTGGGGTTTATAGGAAATTTATGTTTTGATTAGGAAAATCCAGCAACTTAAAAGGTTTTTTTTTTGTTATAAAGATGGCTTTTATAGACCTGGGGTTTAGATTTGGGGTGCATACAAATCTTGTTTTGTAAGCTTGGCTTTACATAAGCCATTTTTAAAACTATCAGATTCTATGACCTTTTTTTAGGAAAAATCAAAAAACCCAGGTGTTATGAGTTTCAGTTGTACATACCCTCCCTGTTGATAGAACAACATGATTTGGGGAAATGTTTTCTTTACTGTTTGGCTTCTCACAACTGCAGTGCTCTTATTCAAAATGGAGAAGTCTAGAGTTTTATTTTTTCATGAAATCTGAGAGTTTGATTAACCACAGCCAGAGGAGTGGGTGGACTGTTTCCCCAGGATATGGGAGACCTATATTTAATCCTATAAGTGAACTGAACCTAAGGCTCCCTGTTTTGGGTGCCTGCCCTTTCCATTTCACAAATGGAGCACAGGATAGGGTCACTTGGGCTCGAATGTAGTGAACAGAGATGCCAGTCTGGGTCTGAAGTTTTCCAAGGAAAAAACAGCACCAAAATTGAATGTTCCTGCAAAAAAAAAAATGTGGTTCCAGTTGGCATGAGTATTTTCCACAAATTCAGCAAAAACATTTAGTCAAAACTCTGATGGAGTGGGCTCTTTGTTTTGTAGGTGTAATGTGTAATTTTACACATTTCCTTGTGTCATACTTGGCTGTGACTAAAGAGAGCATGAGAAATTAATAGACAGGTTTGATTTAAAGGCCAGTGAGGGGATGGCTATAACTGGTTAAATGAATTTTAACCCTCTGATAGAGGAGCTGAAAATGTTTCAATACATCTAAAAAAGTGACTACTTCAGTTCTTCTCAGAGAACAGATATACTAAATTTGTAGAAACTGTGGTCTGCTTACTGGCTAGTGTTCTATCAGAAAATTTGAGATCTGAACCCAAAACTTAAAGTGTTAATTCTATGGAGAATTAGAGTTCAGGGCTGCAGAGGAAGCGCGAGAGAGCACTGTTCAGCCTGTGATCTGTTGTCTTTATCTCTGTATGAGGTGTGAGTAGCAGCTATTGCTATATATCAGAAACTCAGTTTTCTTGTTTTGATTCTCTTCTCCTTCATCAAGGCAACCTTGTATTTCTGAAATAGCTCCTCTTATACTAGCAAAGTTTTTTAAAAAATATCTGAAGCACAGTGGGATTTTTTTTGCATTTGTGATGACCTGAGGATTCCTCTTAGCTCCAGCTCAAAGTTCCCCTGTTTCTTCTGCTGGTTTTGCAGGAAAGAAGGTCTAAGACACTTTCCTTAGGATGGAGACCAGGGAAGGAAAAAAACATGACTGGGGAAGACCACCTGACACACATTAATTATGTTGACCTTCCTGGTACTGACATGAACAGAAAAGAAGAAAGCTCTCCTTGAAAGCCAGCTAAGGATCAAGGCACCCGTTCAGCCATGCCATCGCTTCCAGTCATCTAGCTCAGTATTTCAGTGTCAGGCCATAGTCTGCTGAGATCAGGTCTAACATCATGAAAGGAAGAGGTTCTTTTTCTGTTTCCCCAGCCACATGACCTCTTTTTCTGTTAAGAGCTTTTTGCAAAGGCAATGCTGAACAGGGAGCAGCTGTGGGCACTGGCTTACCTGCCTTCTCATGGCACGCAGGAAACCACCACCAGCCAGTTGATTTCAGGTGGAAGGCTTTGTCCTGACAAGTGAGAGAGGGGAAGTCTTGGGTCAAGGAAAAAGGGTCTTAGCTCAGCTCCTTTGCCTCTTGTGATTTCAAATACCACTGCTTCTGGTTCAGTCAGGCACACAGATTTACTGGGGAGACCAAGGCAATGCTCCAATATGTGCAGTGTGTGTGCGTTTCATCACACACTGGGATACAGGTGGTATGGCTACACCATTTTTTCACTCCACCTTCCATATTATTTTGGATCTGACTGGGATTTTGGTGGAGAAGGTAGTCTGTCTCCGTGAGTCTATATGCACATGCTAAACCTCTGATATGTTTTTCTGTAGGCAGAAAGAGCACATGGAAAAGAGAAGCCCAGGGCAGGAGGTGGATGAGTGGCTCCTGTTCCACGGAATGAGTCCATCCCACGTGCCTGCCATCTGTGAGCAGAATTTTGACTGGAGGATCTATGGGACTCACGGGACAATGTATGGAAAAGGTACAAGTACATGAGCTGGAACTGCATCAAAATGCTTGGGGCGTTTCCAGAGTGCAGGGAACAGCACAGCACAAGCCGACTTCCTACTATGTCAGCCTGATGCTACCTCCTTAGACATTTTTTTAATTGGTGAAACAAAAAAAAAAGCAGTGGTGAAATCCAATTGATAAGCCCCATCTGCTGATGCCTTAAAATAAACTCATGGGGAATCACCTGGCAAGGATGTGTTTGAAGCTTCCTGGGGTAGGAAAAAGAAAGAGGTGCTTGTTGAGGAGTTGGCTGACAAAGTGCGGATAGCAGATGTTTGTTACTTTGGTTTAGGCACTTTCTTACCCATGGCTTTTTCTGGTGCCTGGGAAGCTACTTTGCCAGAGATGCCAGTTACTCTCATCAATATTGTCCATGGAGCACAGACCACCACAGCATGTTTGTAGCTCACATTCTTGCTGGAGACTTTGTTTGGGGAAACCAAGTCTACTTTTGCCCTCCAACCAGACTTGGGTTTTCCAACAGACCTTTGGACAGCTGTGTAGATAATCGAAAAAATCCTTCCATCTCTGTCACCAGATTTACCCTGCCTGTATCTTGGAGTATGCACGTTCACCTCAATAAAGATGATGTCAGAGGTAACAATATCTTGTTTGAAAATAACACTTTAAGGTTTGATGTTTTTGAACTCTATGTTGTATGCAAGAACCTCATATCTGACGTTCAGCTGTACTGCAGCTCTGTTTCAGTTACAGGAGTGAAACTACAAGTATGGTAACTTATGGAATGGCTGGCTGCTCTATGAGAGTTGTTTTCCTCCTAAACAGGCTGGTGGCAGTTAAATCGTAATAAATAATATAACCATGACAATGTGATGATGATTTGGATGCAAGTGCAATGTCGATTTAAATGCACATTATGATTAATTTATAAAACTAATTGCTTCCATGTAAAATATGGTACATAACTAGATGTTGTTTAGGACATACTTGGGGAAATGAATACAGAAAATGGGGGAAAAGGAGTATAAAAAGCATGTTTGAGGGGTGACTCTTTAGAGTTGTTTTTCCACAGAGTGAAGATCATCAGCATCTTGTCAGCGTAAGAAAAGTAGACAATGGGCTCTGAGCTGTTTTTGTCCTGTGGTTTGGCTGCTTTGAGTTTTGTGGCAAGAAAAGGCTGTTAGATCATATCCTAAAGGACTGTTACATCATGTTCCCTAATTTCTCTGCTAGTCCCATTTGGTTATCTTGCAATAAGAGTCAGAAGGGCTCCAATTCAGATGGAAAAAAAAATATTCCTGGATAACAAAGAAGCAAATGAGTCATTGGTCTTCCTCAGTCTGCCTTGACCATTGATTGTGTGCTGAAGCCGGAGCAGACAACACAGCGGGCAGCTAGCGAAGGGACTTGTCTTCACATAACCCTTCTGAGAGAACGGGTAGATGCCACAGGCTATGTTGCAGTCCAGTCATACCGCAAATCAAAACAACGGTAATTTCCTGCCCCTCTAGGAAGAGCTAAGTTGTTATTTTGAGCTGTCTGTGCCCTCCTGGACTGCAGGCTGGGCTGGGATCTCACTTTAAGGGGATTACGCAACCTCCCTCCAGAAACTTGAAGGACAAGTGTGAAGCGTTCCTTGGATTCACACCAGGACATTGCAGTGAATTTCTGCTGGATGTTACCCCACAGGTGTGCAGCAGCCTGCTGTGCGCCTGGCCCTCCCATGCTGAGGGCAGCTGCGGCATGTTCGGATGTTAAACTGGAGCTGGGGGGAAAGCAGAGCTGTGGTGCCATTGCAGGCAGCTGTTGCTCAGATTTTGCTCTTGATGAGGGAAGAGCAAGCTCTCCTGTGCTTGCCTGAGGATCGGTCTTGTCCATGGACCAGCTGGAAGCAGCTCCCTTGAGCTCTGCCCTGGTGCCAGCCCTCACACTTGGCCATCCTGCATGAGCAGCCCAGGCCCCTGCGGGTCTACGGTCGCTTCAGCAGGCCCATACAGGGGCTGAGGGTAGAGGGCACCATGGCTGCTTTGAGTCATCTCTTTCCTGGGGATGTTGTCTCCTACCCTTGCCCAGAGCTGAGTTTGGGATCGTAACACTGGAAACACCTGAGTGCTGGTGGCCCCATCCCAGACGGCCACCGGGAAACACCATGAGGAGGAGCCCTGTACTTCTGTCAGTGGGAAACCCTGGGAGTGTAGGAAACTGATGCTATAAAACATCCTAGGAGCCCAGTAACTAACACTGGGGATGTGATTTGCTTTGTTTCCTGATAGCATCACTGTCAGCACTTCCTGCTCTATTCTTCTATGTCAAATCTCCCATTGGTGATGCCCTGTCCTGCCCCAGAGCAGAGCTTCCCTTGGTTTAGGTCAAGAGAAGCAGGGATATCGCAGCTGCTGAAGTTAGATTCCCCATCACACCATGACAGTAGCAGCGAGGAAGTCCATGGTGAGCTGAATAACGGCACGTGGCGGTGTCCCACTGGGACTGCAGAGCCAGTGCTTGCAGCAGTGAGGCAAAGGGACTTTGTGAGGGGTGGCCACTGGCAGGGCCACCCCACTTCCCACCCTGCAGACCAAAGCTGGTGGTGGCTGTTTTGAATTGCTCTGCTGCTGCCTGGCACTTCTCCAGGCGATTGGGAAGCGTCCCAGCGGTGTGTGCTCCGACCAGGATGGATGTGGGCTTGTTCTGCCATCTCAACTTTCAGCTCATGTCTGTAGGAAATCCCATCAGTAAATTAAGACCCTGGAATGGATTGCTGTGTTTGGTTTATTTCCACCTTTGTATTGTTCTGTGGGGAGCTGGGGGATTTAACCAGAAACTGAAGGTTTTCCTTAAGCAAACTACTGAGCTCATCGGGAGCTTTGTGGATTTAGTGGATGTGGATCTCGTTAACCATGGCTAAGAACAGGGCTTTCTATGAAAGCAGGAGGTAAAGGACACATTGGAAGGGATGATATTTACTAGACAACATTTCCAGTTGGTGAGAAGATTGTTCTGTTAACTCTGTCTCTCTGGTAATCAGCATACCAAATCCAAGTCCCTTCTTGCTCCCACAAACCACTACTCCTGCTAGGTGTTGCTGGGGTTTGCTGGGACGTAGGTGCTTTTCATTGCAGGTTTATCCAATCTCGTATTCCTACCCCTGAAGGTTTCCCGTCTGTTTAGATAGCGCACGTTTCACCTCTGTATAGCAATCTGAGGACCCCATTCTACTGAATCACTAGTTTCCCATTCAGGGCTGGAGGTGATGTGTGTGGGTGTCTGAGATGGACTCTTGCCATTACTGGGTACAAATATTTCCTCCGCCCTGCAGAATACCCCAAAGGGTTTCAAATGAACTGCTTCCTGTGACCGACCACGTACATACACGGGAGTCTGCTGCTATGCTTTTTATGGAAGCCATATTTCAGATTCCCAGTTTAACAAAAACACCCTGCATCGACAGGCTTGTAACAAACACTGCTAGTGAAATCACTTGCAGGTGAACAGCTCGTTTCCTTCCTGCTCTACCATTAAACCTTGTAACTCAAAATCCAGCCATCTCATTTCATGTTTTTTTGGAAGGTGAAGTGAGAGATACCTATAATGTCACAAAATGCTATTGATTAGAGCATTTTATATTTTTGAATGCTCAAGGACTTCTTTGCCAGCAAAGTGCTGGAGAACTGAATGTAATAACTTGCTGTTTGCTGTGCATCTTCTTCAGCTCTCTGGCAAGCTTTCACATGATGGGTACCACCCCATTAGAGCACACTATCCCTTCATGTGGTCACATCCCAAAGGGAAAGCACCCCAGAGCACTATTATAAAGTTGCTCTTACATTTTGATTCAATTACTGCGTGATGAAGGAAAACAGTGACTTCTGTCCGTTGGGGTGCAGGAGGAAATGAAGGAGATGGACTTTGACTGGTACTGGGGAATACTGACTGGCCATAGATGGCACAGCTGGAAGAGGATTTGGTGTCTGCCAAGCAAATAAGCTATTGTCTACCCACCCAGAAAGCCCCATGTGGCTTAAACTGATTACTTATTTACCCACCCCACAAATAAAGTCCCTGTGTCCCTATACATGGATGTGATACATGTAGCTGTTCTCACTGCGTGGGATTTATAACTCTCATAGGAAATAATGGCTTTTGGTTCCTGCAGGTCTGGATAAGGTTATAGAAAATACTCCAGTTTAGTATTGGAAATGGTAGGGTGTTCTGGCAGTAGGAAGAAATGGCTGATTAGTACCGAATCAGAAGATGGTTGCAGAAAGGCTGCTGGCAATCATGTCATTCTCTCATACGTTGGTATCTGCTCTCTCTGCTTGGACCAAGCTTTCCCATTTCTGTATTGCCTCTTGGTAGGAGGCTTCAAAGAAGGGCTTGCTTTCTTGCACAAAATCTTGCCCAGTGAGGCTTCTAACACAATAAAATAGCAACTAGTAGCTGTAATAGATTTTTCCTTAGAAATCAGCTTATCCCAGAGGAATAGGAGGATTTTCTTTGTAAGTGAAAAGTGAAGGAAATGCTGTTGAGAGACATGTTAAGAACTGGCTACTACACCAATGTGGAGGACAGGATGGTAGCTTTTTGCTGGAAGAAGACCAGATCTCTGTAGGGGTTACTCACAGATGTCATATGGAAAGGGGGTGACAGGAGTATTTAAGGAAACATGAAACTGAAAATTTGTTTGGGTTTCAAGTTAGAAACTTGAGAAGGATCTGAGCCTGAGGGCAAGGCTGGAGCTCTGGTCAGGTACTCCTCCTCCAGAAAGCCAAACCACAGTAAAGCAGACCATATCCCTTGAGGTCACAGAGTGCTCAGGGTAGGAAATGCAGCCGATGTTTTTCATCAGTGGCTCACACAATGAACTTCTTGACTGTGCTTTTTCCTTGGCCTTACAGAGTTGTGTTACTTTCTGCACAGCAATGCAGCTCCCGTAGATGGGATGCCAGTCTGCAAGCATTTGATGGCTTGGAAATGAAGGAAAGATTGCTGCGCAGATGAGTATTCAGCACTGGTTCTGTTTTTAAAACTGTTTCTGGGACAGTAGAAAGCTTGATTGCAGTTGCATCCCTTCCTTCATTGCCATGTCTTTGGCCTCAAAACAGCAGAAGTCACTTAATATTTACATCTTGTCCTCTTAAAAGGTTCTTGCAGACAGTAGCTACCTGAATGTGAGGTTGACTCTGAGAACCAAAGTATATCAAACACATTCATTAATACGTCATATGAAGACAAAACACTACCTCTTTCTCAGGAGGTGCAGGGACTATAAAGACAAGCACCTCTGATAAGTTAAGCAAGATAATCTAAAACTCAGTATTTAGACTCTGGAAAAAGGAACTCCTTCAAGGAGTTCCAGGCTATGGCAAATACTCTTTCAAAACATCAAATACACCAAAGCAATATAGTTCCCTGAAGTGCACCACTTGGTCTGTACTGTTGTTTGATCGATTCATTGTGCAGAAATCCCTGAATATTCCCTGGAGCAGAGGCTGGGATTCGATTGACCATTGCACAGAAAGGAGTGCAAGCTCTAGATAAATCTCAAATCCCTGTAATATATCTGGGATCTAATAATGCTTAGTTTTCTTTAGTATATGCATTAAATTTTCTTTCTTCTCCCATTAGTTCCAGTAAGTTTCTCTGTCTTTTCTACTAATTTCTTCTGCACCTAGTTTATTTCTTGTATAGGTTACAAATGTGGCATCTTTACACAAATTTTACTACATCATGGTTGTTATTAGAAGGAAAGAGAAGGATATTTAAATACACACTAAAAAAAAAAAACAAACAGTTTTTTTCCAAACAGCATTTGAACATATTGCAAAAATACCACAATTTATTAAATTAATTATGAATTAATTCTAAACAAATTTTATTTGAATAAATTCTGAAATTACTTTAGTTTCATAGTAGCATACAAAAGTATGTGATCTTCTTTAACCCTGACAGAACAAAATACCTTTATCTGAAGGAACTGACCATTCAAGGTTTTTTCCCCATTTTTGTAACCCAGTGTTTGACGACATCCAAACCTTAACAAATGATGTACACAAACACCTGTCCTTCCATAGCAGCAGTTCCATCTGTTAAAAAAATTGTTTCTGTACCCCCACACTGGGCCTTGAGTTCACAACGCATAGGCTGGATGGGCAGATGACAGCAGGCAGAAAGACTCCCATTTGGTGAGACTAGGGATTACCATCTGTTTTTCTGTTCCTGCTATGAACTAAGCCCTAGCAAATAGCAAAGAGGGTGCTCAAAGCGTAGAAACAACACAACGTCCTTTCCCCAGCAGAGCAGGTCTTTAAAATTTATTTTTAAATAGTATTTTCAAATACTCGATTCCTTTTAGGATGATGTATGTACTTTGCCTTGTTAATTGCTTTTATTTTGCAAAGTTGAGTGAGAACAAGTCCTATGGCTTAGGTCACACTCAGCTGGATCTTATTTACTAATGCTTCTGGCAAAAAAATTAGCGAGTGCCCTCTTACTGAATAAATTAACGAGGATTCCCAGTTCACTATACATTTATTGAGCTAATGGCTATGTTTGCTTTGAGTTTCTTGATGTGGGCAAGGCTCCCAAAAGTTATACTGCTGATCTGAATTCTTTTGTGTGCAGTGGAAACGATGCCCTGACCACTTCACTTACCGTTTGTTTCAGCTGCTTGGCAGCAGTGACTGCGGTCCATCAGAAAGTCTGTATCTCCAAAGGGTATGAAAAACTCGGTAGCTCATGCTTGATGGCCATACCAGACACACTTCAGTACCTGCTGGTGCTTCTAGTTGCAATGTCCTTTAAAAATAGACAAGAGATGATCTTTGTGTTTCGGAAAGTCTAACCTGTAGTGCACCCAGTGTATCTCCCAGGGGTGTGTTTTGGATTTCAGCATCTCAGCACAGTGCCATTCCTTTTCTTTTAGCTCCTCTCTGATCTCTAAAATCAGACACTTTCTTACCTCTCTCCATCCCTCCCTTGCACTCACCATGGTTTTAATTTCTCTGTTTCCTGACTGTTAAAAAGATTCATTTTAACAGATTGATTCTAAAATAATGTATCCAATGGTAGGCACTCTTTCTCCCAAACAGCTTTAAACAAACTTGTACATAGATATGCACACATGCGATGTGAACTTAAGTACACTTTAACTCAAACTTTTATTTTTATCCAAATGAAACCTGAGCATTTTCAATTTTAATAGTGAAAAATGCATTTACTGATATAGCGTTAGGATTTTGCATTTCTGTGTGAATGAATCTGAGACTACACGAGAACTTAGGATGAATCTGGAGATAAGTGGATAAGATAAAACACAGAGGGAGAGAAACATATTTCCTTTAAAACCTAGAAAGGATGAATGAATATCCTAACATGAGTAAGGGGACTGTGACATTTACTTAGCCTGGTTTTGGAACTGGAAAGTTTCTGCTTACAGCTTGGGATGGTCAAAGGCATATTTTCCACCCAAGGTCCTCCCTTTGCTCCTTCACCTTTCCCAGAGAATGGCGTGTTTGTAATTGTGAAGCACCTTTCACAATGCAGCCACACCACTCCAGCTGATTTTCTTGGTCAGAGGCTGAGCCTGATCCATTGCTCTCTTTCACAGCCACCACCCGCATCCATCGCAGTCTAGTGGGAGCAAGAGGTTTCTGGAGAAAATTCAGTGGTGCAAGCAACGTGGTCCAGGTGGAACAAAGGCTGTCCACCCATGAGGGTGTGAAGCTGCATGGCAGGGAGGTCTCTGGACTGGACTTTACTCTGGAAAATAAACAAAAAAGACTGAGCCACTAGCAAGCTGCCGTCCACCTTCCTTCAGGCACGTTCAAAAGAAAGCCCTCAGGGGTCACATTAGCCCCTACTCAGATCTGTCTCCTAGGAAACGTGCCCCAGGTGCTTTCTGCTGGACCACGGTTGTAGTCATGCTGCCTGCAGGGAAGCAACTCCTCAGACTTAGGAGCTATTTTAACGGATTAGCTGAGGAGGGCTGGTTGGTCCCATGCATTGTTGTATGGTCCATACCCCTGGTACGCGTATCAGCAGACAGAAATCACCCCCATGGTCCCCCTCCTCTGCAAGCCCCCCACTGCCTCCCTGACCTCTCTGCAGCCATGGGTTACCATCCTGGAAGCAGGAGAAGAGAGTACACCAAAGGGTTGTCCTGCTGCAGACAACAATAATTGCAAAATAGCCCTGCTCTGAAATCAGGCAAACTGCCAGAGAGCTCTTATGCAAAAAAAAAAAAAAAAAAAAAAAGCTGGAGATTCAGCTCTCCCACATAAACAGCTTCATTTCAAAGTCAGAGTCCAGTGCATACAGGCACACATGCATACACATGCTCTTCTTCAGCGGGCTTTAGAAACCAAATGTGTGCCACCCATTTGGTGTTAGCATCGTCTTTGTCACAGTCTCTGGCAGCACTGCCAAATAGTGCAAACTTGGAATTTGACACTGTGGGAGATCCCTTTGGTTTGGGTTGTTAATTCCTCTTCCCAGGTTCTGTCTTCCCACGCAGGAGGAAAAGAAATGTTATCAGAAGGTGGTGCCTGTTGCAGCACAGAGTGCCCTCTGGCCAGCAGGACCTCGGCTCCACTAAACATCCCCACGCCCTTCGAACAGAAAACTCAATGTTCTGTATTCTTATGGCTTGGAACAAGCAAATATTTCATCACAAGCTGTACATTTCTAAACTTCTCTGTCTTGCACAACAGCCCTATGCATTCAGGCAGTTCACTCTAATTATCGCTTTGTAACATTTTGCATCTGCTTCTGTTAAGGCACTGAAGTTGCTAGTATGTTTTCTTGAGTTGTTTTATTTTTAAACAAATTGTTTTGGTGTCTGGCTGTCAACAGCTGCACTTTTCATTTTATGCATTTTATGTAGGCTTGTTTTCTGCAGTATGCCCTCATACTGCAGCTCAGCTTCAAACTTGAACTCGCAGAAATCTTTCGGCAGGCTGTCTGTTAGGCTTGCAGGTCATCCACAATTTCAGGTTTTTTTTCCCCAGGCTCACAGAATTTGTTCTTGAATCATACAATTTAAGCCCTCACAAAAGTGTGGCAACTTTTAGGGAATCTTGTGCAAGGTTTCCTCAGTGTGCCCAAGGGCCCTCCATCCTCAGCCAGAAGGCGGCTGGTATATATGGGTGAAATGTTTGACTCCTCCGAGTTAGCTTGTGTCACCCACTCCGTCGTTCACCCCGGCAGCAGCAGAGCCTACCAGCTCCGAGCTGAGCTCAGATAACCTTGTTAACATCTAACCTCAGCCAGTCTGAGGCTTGGTATTATCAGTAGGTCAAAGCAGGGAACATAAACAATGAGGTGGATTGGGGTTAAAAATCACCAGACAGTGATTGAAGTGCAGGGTTTGGTATCTGAGCACTTTGGTTCTTGACGCTGTGTGAAAACCCAGACAGAAAGTTTAGTGTAGATTCCATCCCATTTGGCGTAAAATAATGAAGGCCAAGGAAAACATAGAATAAAAGTATGGTACTTAAAAAAAATTTATTCTTGTAAGTTTATTTTTATAATTCTAACTTAGATGCCTTTTCTATGAAATGTTTCAATAATTTTTTTTTTTAAATAACAGTTTCAGTATCCAACGGACAAACTCTTGTCTGATATATCTCCGTGGCAAGAACTATTGAAAACAGTCTGCTGCAAAGTTTCTGATATTAATATTCATATGTAGTGTCCTGGTTTCCTTCTTTCCATGGTTCATCAGTTCATTTTCTTAAGCATGATTTTGTTATTTCTAGTGGGGTTTTTTTTTCCTCAAGTTGTAATAATAATTTTAGATGGCCGTACACCAGGTTGTACATTGCCACAAACCTGGGCTGCTGGCATCCATTGACAGTGACGTGCAGTGAGTGACTCAGGTGTTAAATGGATGAGGACGCTTCTATGCTCTGTCGTTCTTCTGCAAATGTTCAAAAACATTCAAGACAGTAATTAGGTAATTAGATATATATTGACATTTGCTTGCTTCAGTCTTCCTGAAAAAATACATGGACAGTATCAGTTTGGACAAAACTCAGAGATCTACATATCTCAGGTGGAACAGCTGAAGTTTGTATATCTGAAACACTGACGTTCTCCCACGCTGCTATGTGTAACAGCACTT
Organism: Ardeotis arabs; assembly: GCA_011801015.1. Lineage (NCBI taxonomy): Eukaryota > Metazoa > Chordata > Aves > Otidiformes > Otididae > Ardeotis > Ardeotis arabs. The sequence goes on along the minus strand of JAAGAY010136492.1, from coordinate 22,235 downwards.
CTGCTGACAATAACAGCAGTTTGTTGGCAGCCAGCACCGTTACATACCCTAAGTGGAAAGGCATAAGCAAACCACCAGCAACGTATGGCATATTTAGTAATTTTCAGCCCCAAGCAGGACACAGGCAACTCAATTTTAAGATCTGGATTTGGTAATGTATGATTTTGTGACCGGAAAACAACAAAGGCATATGTTGTCATATGTAGGTGGGATTCCATGTTTTTCACACTTACACGGGTGACAAAGTGTGCCCTGTCCCCAGCAGGTGTTGTGTCAGGAAGGCAGCGATGGTGCGTGTCTCTGGGGCAGTGAGGGTTAAGCCGTGTAGACTGCCACTCTGAACAAAGGCTCAATTCATATGTTTTCTTCCTTGAAGGGACCAAGAGAAAGAAACATAAGTAAAAATATAGCAAAAACTGTTGTGAAACAAGCTCATTGTTGTTCTCTGAAAAACAAGTATGTGAGGATTCATTTTTAGAGGCGTGCTGGGGAGCCGAAGGGTGGCCACAGCCACTCTTCCTCCAGAGGCTGTCACTGTCCCGCGAGCGCCAAGGACTAAAATCGGCCAGCTTCTTAGAAGAGGACGTGGTGCTGACTGCGTGCCACAAAAAATGTCTGCTGAACAAAACCACAAGCTATTTCCCACTCCAAAGCAAAATATTTAATAGTAGCTGTTCTTGCTGGAATTGGAAAAGTTATTCTGATTCCCTTTTTTTCTGGGGAAAAAAATATTCCCAGTTGCAACTTATGCTCTTGAAGAGCAATTTGAAAATTGATCCAGTTGATATAGAAAAACTCAATATCCATTGGAATAAAACTTCTTCATTGATTGCTCAGCTGAAGTCAGAATAACATGGTCTATTCCTGAGTGCTGATTAGTGAAAAATCAAATTAATTAAATTGTTCTTATTTATTGGATGAGGCTCTGAGCAATCTGATCTAGTTGAATATCCTGCCAGCATATCTAGGCTTGCAGGGTCTGGGGTTTGTCTGTGATGTCAGGCAGGTGGCGGTCCGTGAAAATGAACATTCATTTTGTAACCAACTGAAAGGTCAATTTTCAGCCAACAATTAAAAAATAAAAAAGAAAATGAATCTGATAATATGTTTCTATGGTTCTTAGCAGTGCTGACAAATTTTACCCCAAGGAGTTTATTGATTTTGGCAGCATGCCTTGACCATCAAGAAAGTAGTTACTACAGAAATTTTTAGCATTATTTTATTAAGGAGTGGTTATTTAATATTTCAACATTCAGTAGTTAAAATATTGAGAAAAGCATGGGACTGCACTTCTTACAACTGGAGGAACCGTATGGGGTTGCAGTGTATTGCTCGTACCTGCCTACACGATTCTTGATGTGTACATCTTAGCGTACAGCTCCGGCAGTTTCTTGCAACTGCACCAGAAAGTGCTTCTAAATGAAGCCAAGAAGCAATAATTACAAATTTCAAATAGTCCTAAGATCACAAAAATACTTTGGAGCATACAGAGCTGCGGACTTTATGTTTTCATATATATACACATGCATGTGTATATATAGAAGCATGTATTACTGAAAGCTACTAACTAAAATCACACTTCATTAGGCTAAATTCTGGAGGAACACGGAGGAATATATGTCTTCATATTTTGCAAAAATGTGTTTGTAAGACTGCTACATCACAACTTGTAAAATGACTTTTATTTTGAAAGTGCCAAAACCCATTAACTTTAAATGACACTTTCCAAAACAGGATTTAGCCTTTTCAGTCCAATTGCAACATGTTTGATTTGAATACACACACTGAAACATAAAATGATGACAATAATTATTCCTGGAAGGTATTAAAAAGTTGATCCGTATGCATAAATTGAATTATGACTCTGGCAAAGGTGCGCTACAAGCAAACAGACGCAGTATAAACACTTCGTACTCCTCTAGCATCTCCTGCCAAGGTCCTCTAATCATTTTAAATCAGTTCAGACTGTTGCTGTGAGATAGCCTGCCTGTACTCACATATGCACAAAAATCAGGAGAGTAAAGAAACTGTTGAGAGTACAAAAGTGATTTCTTGAAGAAGTTAGCAAGGGAAGGCCAGAGAAGGTAGCGGAGACTGCACGAGCCGCAGTCCTGAGGACTGGTTGTTCAAATGCCTGAGCAACATGAAGAAACCATAGGGGAGCTCAGCTGCCAAGAAGTCTAAAGGCATTTCAACAGCACATTTGTGAAGTGTAATTTTGCAAAGACTTATAAACTGACCAAATTGGGTAGGTTTTTCCTGGGATTAGCAAAAGATGCAGCCTTGCCATGAAAACTACTGCTCTGCCAGACTTGCTGTTCTGCTACAAAGCGTAGTTTTCCTCATGGAATAAATGTTACAATGTTCCTTGGATATTAATGTTGTTAAATAACAACAATAGCCACACGGAAGCAGCTCTCCAACATGGAAAATTTCAGTATTTACACAGAGCAAAGCTAGCTGCGGTGAAAATCTAGGTGTTGGAATAGGAGGGATGAGGCAACCCAGCAGTAGTCAGCGTTACATCCTTCACCCACCATGTAGACGTACAAGTGTGTATGTTTTGTTGCTACGCCAGCTCGAAGTTAGCACTGAAAACTCACTGTCCATCTACAACTGTGTGCTTCAGGTAAATAATGACAATTAAAAAAAAACAAATGGAAAGGTGTATCCAAGCAGGAGTTTCTTGGTTAATACTTCACTGAAAAAGCAGTCAGAGATTGTCACCGAGAAAAAGGTGGCTTTCTTTTTTCTTACCCTCCCTGTCATCTCCTCCTCCATAATGAGCAATTGCTGCTCTGGTCCCATGCTGACCTCAGGCTGCTGAACTGTGTGAGCAGGACCTCAGCATGATTTGAAGTTCATGTGAATGTTTAGCTGTGGTTATGACAGTGGGAGCTGGGGAAGCCTGGCAGAAACATGGGGACCTATGTGTTTGCATAGAGCAAACAGGAGGTCTGTGGTAAAAGACCCTGCAACTGTGGTGTGTTATTCGATGGGAACAGGAGAGCATGAGGGCATACCCACCAGGAGGGCTGCATCCCCGTTGGGCAGAGCAAGAGACAGAGTCTGTGAAAGGCAGCAAGGGAAGATTTGGTTTAGACTTAGGTGAAACACTTTGTACTGATAAGGACAATTCAGTCCTACTACAAATTGCTGGGGAAAGTGAGGATATCATTCAGGAAAGTCTTTAAGCATATCTGTCAAAATGTTATGCTTGCTTCATCCTGGGGTTGGATGGCCTTCTGTGGTCCTGTCCAGATCAGTTTCCATATTTTTTCTATAGATCACAAAACATTTGTTAGCTGTTTCTTCCTCTCTTACCATGATTTATCTACAAAAGTCACTTCTGAAAAAATTTTCAACCATTTCCTCGGAAACAGCATTCCCTGACTGTTGTACAAAGCACTCTCAGCCTCTAACTGGAGTTAAAAAATAGCAGCTGGAACATTGCTTGTCTAAGATCTCATCCACAGGCACAAGAAACCCTCAGAAATTACAGGGACCCTGGGCATCTCCTGAAACCATGGCTTTCAAAGAGTTTAGCTGGATCACAACTTCACACCTAATCTTTCTAACCACCCCAGACTAGTCTGGGGGCCAGATTACCCATTTCTGGGAGCACATCTGTCCCACTCATGCTCAAACCTATCCCACTATCCACACACAGATTCTCCAAAAGCTTGCATTGATTAGCAATTCTCATAAAGGTGGAAACCCTCTGTCACGTCTGATCCAGGAGCCTCTGCTTGCTAACAGGCATGAGGTCGGTGCATGGGGACCTATGAGTGCCAACGACACAGATGTGGCTTCAGGAGGATGTAGACATCCATGCTGCGGTGGAGGTCAGTGCAGGCGGGACACTGACATTGGCTGCAGCCCTAAGAGCCTCGCAGGAGTATTACAGTGTTTTGCTCTTCTGGTAAAATGAATCACTCTGGTAAAGTCAGAGATCCATTTGTGTGTATAGCTGGGAACAGGAAGAGAAGTTAGTAAATAAGAGTGGATGTGTTATGGCTAGCTGTCTTTTGTTCCATTTGATCACTTGAATAGACAGATGATTGCTTACTTTAGGCATGTTTGTTATACGTAAGGATTCATGGGCTTTCAGTTAAGCTTTTTTTTTTTTTTTTAAACTGGCTAGAATTAGACTGAGTATTAATTAAAATTCCAGGACTCTGCATCATGGGCAATGAAGATAGCACTAAGTATCAAGGCACCAGATAAATGCACTCCTCTCTACACTGTGCTAATATAATGCTTCCTTATATGAAAAGACAACACAAACTCACAGAAGAGAAATGTGGATAAGTAAAGTGATAAAAAGAATGGTAAATCTAAGTATAATCATGTATATAAAGAAATAAAATTTTACAACTTTATTATACATGTATTACCAAAGCTGAAGTATTTCCAGAGGAGCAGTTTCCCATTGGAGGAAAAAATTATTCTGTGGAGCTGTAACAACATAACAACAACCTCTACACCTTGTTCGGAAGAGCAAAGTTTTATTAAAATACTGAAGGCCAAGTAATTTTATTCCATCAGTTACTAGAAATGCAGAAAACAACTAGCTGTGGGAAGTCCTGAGAACTGGCTCGTCTCAGAGCTTGTTCAGAGAAATGATCTGAACTAATTTATTCTCAGAAGGGTCACACAGAACATCACACTCAGTTACTAGCAAAATACAATTTTAATGTTGATCACTTAAGGTATAGAAAAAGTAAAAAAAATACAGTGGAAGGAGAGGAAAAAAAAATGAGGTCACTTTGCACATAAATCTCTTTTGCATAGCTCTCTGTGAAGAGCTTTCAACAAGGGGCTGCTTGGAGGGAGGACTGATCCCAGCAGGAATGCACTCTTCGGGAAATTAGACCAAAGTATAGTGTTCCCCAGATGTGTGGAAAGTCCCATCTTAACACGTCGTAGTAGTTACAAATAGGTGAGAGCAATTGCTTGTGGGATCCTGGGAGTGCTCTTTGGGTTTCCTGCTATAAACAGAAGGCAGTTAAAGACAAGCAAACTTTAACCCTACTGATGAACTGAAGCACTGAACTCGATTGCTCAGAAGGCTGCAAGAGTTCTCCAGCAGAGATTGTCATGATTTGACTAAACTCACCACACAACCTGAAAGAGCTGTGGAAACACAGGTTCAGCAAATCCCCTGAAACCTTATGCTAGGACGCTTGCCTCAAAAATGTCAAGGGGAGCAAATATTTTAGGGTCAAAAAGGGATGAAAACCAAGGTCTTCCATGGCCTTGCTTAATGCTCTGCTTATTGACTGGGGAACTGAGTTGTTTAGAGGGTAGTGGAAATTCCTTTTGTCCTCCTCATTAAGTTTCTGAAAGGCCAAATGCTTATCTTCTGGATTGTCAGAAGGAAAACCTTCATGTTTTTCTGCAGAAGTAAATTGGAAATGGGAGCCTTCCTACAACCAAAATATTAGTGTTTAATTCACTCTGGAAGTATACTAAGGCTTACATCTCCTCTCTGAACTTTCTTCTGACACCCATGCCCCTTGCAGGCGCTTCAAGGTCCTGCTGCCCACCAGAACCGCAGATGCAACCTTAGAGTCACAAATGTGGTGGGACCAAAAGTTGGTGCTGCAGTGGTTGGCACTGCACCATCCAAGGCCCTCACGCTGCAAATTAAACCAGACGGTAACAGGTCTGCTTCAATCTACTGCTCTCCCACGTTGGGTAGGATGACTCTTAAAATCATATCTGAACAGCCCAGCGCAGAGCATGGATTCAAGCCCCCTGAACCCACACGTAGGAGGAATTTGGAGTGTTAAGTGTTCTTTATCTTGAGCTTCTCTTTTTGCCTTTTCTTATCTGCCTGCTTTAATTTTCAAGATCTAAGGAAATTGCAAATACAAAGACATCCCAGCCCCAGACGCAGGGGATGCACGTGAGGTATGCCTATGCTGTGGTACCCTTCCCAGCGTGGATTCACTCTCTTTCTCCTGGTGCTGTGGGGCCAAGTCCAGGCCCCCAACCAGGCAGTGGGGCTGATGCAGCCCACGAGCACAAGCTGACCCCATGTGCAGGCAGCAGCAGAGCTGTGCACAGGTTGCTTTCCTGCAAAGTGGCCCGGTGAGATAGTCGGTGGCCAAAACGCACTCACTGCAGCTGCTGTAGGCTTTGGCTTCCTCGACTTGGGAAACACAGCAAAGTCGAGGGGGAGGCAGCTATTTCACAGCCCTGCCTGCAAAGTCCGTGATTCATTTATTTATTTTTCTGTGAACACTCTAGCTGGATGACTAAGGCAGATCTGCAGACTGATGACCCAGAAACAGTAGAGATAAATTTCATATGTAGGGGAAAGAAAAAGAAAAAAATATAAGTTAAAAGCCATACACAAACTGCTATTTTTCCAAGTTCAGTGGTTTACCTCACTGACAGAGCCCTAGCCAACACCAAGAATATAGCACAGAGACTTGCTCGGGGTTTTTTTTTTTCTATCTCTTCCCCCTCTCAGGATGGGGTAGCTGAGATTAGCTGCACCTGTGACTTCCTAAATTAGCAGTACACAAGCTCACCACAGCTTCTGTGTTTCTTAGATGTGAGGGTCAGAGTGGCCTGTTTCTTTTCCTGGTTCAAGCTGCTGAGGTGGGGGCTGCTGGTTTTGCTGCACCTTTTCCTTCCCTCAGATAAGATATTTGCACTTGCAGGGGAGTGGAAAGAAAAAGGAAGAAAGTGTCAGGTAAAGTAAGTTTGCTTCTGCCTCCTCCCTGATCAGATGATGGGTCTGCAAGGTGGGATGCTGCAGTGATTCCTGAGGAACTGGAAAAAGACTGGGTCAATGTAAGGGGAAAAAATGCTTCTTGGTTTTGCTTCAGGCTTGTTAATGTGAAACCTTTTTGTGAACAGAAAGTGTCAAGCTACAAAGCAGAGTGGGGGTGAAAGAATCTGTGGCTAATATCAACCTGGTGCTAAGCTAATGCAAAGGACTTGAGCATTTTGTTTTATTTGTTAGACCCCAGTGATACTCCCTGGGGAGCTGTATCTGCAGTGTAAGTGTTGGGTTTTGGATGCTGTGCTTCTCTCACTCTGTGGTTCTCTCGTGCCAGCACAGTGCTGTATGTCCAGCTGTAGCAGATGAGGTGCTCTGGGTGCCTATGGAAGCTGATGTGCCCCATTCCAGTATCTCCTTGTGGAAACGTGCAGCAGGACTCTGCAGAAGGCAAGATTCCCAGCCCCTGCGTACACACACCCATGTGAGCCTGCAATCATAAATACACTCAGCCTCCTGGTTGAAAAGCTCCAAATCTCTCTGTGTTCTGGCTTTCTTCTTGGAGTGGTGGAGTCACTCCTTAAAAAAAGGTGCTGTTATTGAATGTGACTTGAAAGTATTAAGCCCAGAGCAGTGTATGACCCTGGGACCAGACAAATCCCTTTTGGGTCCTCACTCATATGTGTGCAGCATGCAGGGTGAGGTGGGAAAATTCTCCTCGTCCCATCCTAACAGGTAGGCAGTGTCTGTTACAGAGCTGTTATGCACTGATGGTTATACAAGCCATTAGGTTCAAACCTCAGCACCCTTGTTTGGCCCTTTAATGGCTGTAGCCATGAATTCCAGAAATCATAGAATAGTTTGGGTTGGAAGGGACCTTTAAAGGTCATCTAGTCCAACCCTCCTGCAAGGAGCAGGGACATCTCCAACTAGATCACGTTGCTCAAAGCTCCGTCCAACCTGGCCCTGAGTGTTTCCAGGGATGGAGCCCTGCATAGTTAAAAACTCATATCTTGACTAATGTTATGCTCCTTGATTTCTCTGAGTATTTCCTCATTCCTGTACTGTGATATAGGCTGTAAATGTAGAGGTTAATGCATCTCCCTTATTATATAGTTTGCAATAGGAGAGTCTTGCTTCTCTCTCTGTTCTGCTCTGAACAGGCCAGCCTCTGTCAGCGGGTTTCCTCGCCTTCCCCACCATAATTTTTACCCTTTTCCAGTCTTATGGCTGTGGGATACATCAGGCCTTTATTCCATGCAAAGTTCATAATCTTTCACAGGGTCAAAATTACTGAAAGGAGCACAATGTTGTTTCCTTGTGCTTTCTCTCTCCTAATTAGTTTTGGTTTGTAATTCTCATGGTCTAGCACAGCATATCCATGTTTCCATTGTAAATGCCAGAGGAAAGATACACTTCACACTCAATGCTCTCTTTAAATACTGAGTTTTATAGGATCTGGGAAACAGCTTAGGTGAGTGACCTTTCCCTGGAGGTGGGCCACGTCAAGGCCTTTTTCTCCAGTGCATGGGAGGAAACAAGAAGAATGGGGACAAGTGTCCAAGTGATCTTTGCAGGGAGTGACAGTGTGTGAGGGGGACCCATGCTCAGCAGTGAAATTTGTCAGAATGAGTTGTTCAGGTATGTGGTAAAATGAAATTTGTGGGAGAGCAGAGAAGCTGGATGGATGTGTTTAGTTGCAGAAAGGGTCAAAGGAATAAGGTGTGGAGGAGGCAAAGATAATCCTACAAGGCAAATCACTAATATCTGTGGAGTTCTGGAGCAACTGAGTGAGAGGGAGGTGCAAATCAACGTCTTAATTCAGTTGGATCTGTAGTATCTCTGTGCAGCGTGCTGGGGTAAGTGTTTGGTTAAGTGATGCTATTGGGTTTGCTCTCACTGTAGTAATAAACCCTAGAAATGCAGTTAAATTCATGTTTACATATGTTGTGATGGAAGGAGTATTTACATCATCATTTCCAACACAGAGAATCCTCTCTGATAAACTAACTTCTATTGTATCCAAAAGAAACAGCAGAGAGAGCAACTTGCATAGCATAGGAATGAGCCATAGTACAAGGTGGAAAAGGTTTGATCCTTGTTCTGGGGGACTGTTTTCCAGTTAGCAGTGACCTGAGCAAGGACTGGACTGCAAGTGCCCTCCTTCCCAAGAAAGTGCATTGTTTCTTAGCTAATCTAGTCCTTTGCCCTTTCACCCTGGTGAATTTCTCATACAAAGTTGAAAAGATCAATGGGGTGAGTGAAGCCAGATCCCTTCTAGAAGGCTGCACAGCTTGGTAACTGGATGGGTGAGACATGTAGGTTTAAACCCCCATAAAGACTTGAACCTGACTTGCTGCATCACTTCTCAGTGTTCTAACTGCTGAGGAAAGGGAAGGCCCCCCTCCCTCCAATTGTGATTTTTGGGAGCACTTCTATTGCCTCAAACTCTTGCACACCCAAAAGACCAGGGGACACAGGGGTGTGAGCCAAGTGACTTGGTGGTATCAGGCGTGGAGAGGTATAGATTACCAAGGGAAGTCATGACATCTGGTATGCTCTAAATGCCATGGCTAGAAAAAAAACCACATTAGTAGAAATCCTAAATCATGTGGGTATTTCTAATATGTTGTCTCTTACCTTCCTGCTTTTTTGTTTCTTCTGCTCTATATTGGGAGGACTGTACCTCACAGGGGACCAGAGAGGTAGCACTGGCTGGTTGAATGAGAGTGTGGATTTCTAATCCATGATTGAGAAGAACCTTTCCGAATGTTGGAGATTCCTCTTTGAAGTTCCTCAAGTACAGATCAATGTAGTCAATGAAATGTAAAGGCAGTCTCCTCCTCATCTTATAGAAAAACAATGCAGGACTGCAGTCCCACCACCATGGAAAAAGAGGGAGGAACTGTGTAAAGTATGCTGCCAAACAGCTGGTTTGTGCTATTCTGGACTGTCTGGGCATATCAATACTGAACATGTGGGCTGGTGGGGTCACCTTGCTGGGAAACCTCCCTGTTTCACATGTGAGGAGCAATGCATGTTGACCCTGTAGGTGGAAGCTGAGACATGGTGGCATGAGGAGTAAAGCAGTTTTCTTAAGAGACCACAAAGACAAAATACTCTTTGCAAGCTTTCCTCAGGGTCTGCCCTGACCTGGGAGAAGAACATTGGTCAGGCCAACTGGGGAAACAGAAAATTTAGGAGCTGTTTCCTTGCACTGAGAGCATGCAGCCTGTTTTGTGCATCTATACTGGCGTAAACCGTGAGTCAGCAGAGTGACTCCTGGTTTGTATGTGCTGAAATATTAGCAGGATCCTATCCAGTGTTCTCAGCACCTTGCGTTTACATAGCCTTTCTTCGTTATGCATGAGGCTGCTCTGAGATGTGTTCTAGGTCATCACGAGTTCTCATTTAACTTGTAATTGAGTGCATGTTTGTCCCTGTGCAGGATTTTGCCTTTGCTATATTCAATGACCTTGGACTGATCTGAGGCCTCTATCCAGGTAGCTTTGCAGTCTACAGAGTGAAAACTGAGCAGCTTCATCAAGTGGTGCCCCTCTGTGCATGCGTATGTGTTTACACACACGTGTCGTCGTTCTTTCCAGCTCCTTCTCTCCCTCCTCTTTTTCCATTTGGTTCTGCTTTGCATTTTATTTGCAATGTGTTGTCCTGTTGTGAGTATTGCTCATGCATGTTGAGTTAAGGTTCCCCAAGGAGTCTGTCTGGCACTGAAAAAATAAAATTAACTTTTTTGGTTTTTGCACTCTCAAAGCCCTTTATTATAAGCTAGGGTTTTTGCTCCAGGGTAGTAGGATGTTGGGAAGAGCTGAAATATGGCACTGCTGAGAATCAATTAGTATAAAAATTGCACTAGTGCCCAACTGCGTGCTGCTTACCCCACCCCCAAAGGCAAATGTGTTTGCAGTTTAGGTCACAAGTGGAATAAGCGTGTTGAATCTCATTTTAACATGTCACTTTCTTACAGACGTTCTTCTCCACCTTGGTGCTTTCCTCTACATGTGTGAATTGTGTCCTGTTGAGAGCTGGGCAAAATATGTCTGGAAACAGCACCTCCCTTCCTCTCCCCAAGAAAATAAGGGAGTTGTCGTGCAAACAGCAAACTGATTTATTTCGAAGTGTTTTGATTTGGCGGATGGCAACAAGGGGACTTCTCCTCACAGTGAGGAAGGTAGTATTTCGTCTTAAATATACAAATCAGACTTATTGTATGTGAGGGATCTGAGTTTGTCCTCTCTACTCGCTGCAGAGATCCAAGAGATGCCTTGCATGTCCCAGGCAGGTAACTTCTTTGTTTTTTCTCTGAATCCGTACAGCAATGGCTTTGCTTCCACACTTAAATGATTCACACGCTAAATCAAAGTGTCAACTTTGATTGTGGTTATGAGCTGATCTTACTTAGTGAAGGAAAATAGCAGCCTCTCTACTGTTGAATTCCTTTGCACGTCCCAAGGATATAGTAGTGGTTAAATATCCTGCCAGTCTGGAGGTGAGCAGCTTTTGGGGTCTGGATTCCAGAAAGGAACGAAGCGAGGAAGCCTCGTCAGGTGAGGACCCTGCTGTATGTAACCAAAGGCTTTGTCTCTTGTGGCTTCCAATCCTCTCCTACTGTTTGCAAAACTCTCTTTCTGTACTCAATTATCATTACATTTTGGCCAGGAGAAGAGAGATCTCACTTTTACTACAGAGCACCCAGCTCTATGGTGCCCAGGCCTCAATGGGAGGCAAGGGATAAAAACTATGGGAGGAACTGCCTTCGCTTCCCCTGTGTCCAGTTCTGTCTACCCAAAACTGTGTCTTAATTCCAGCTAATGGCTTGATATGGCCACTTCCCCTTTCCTCCACAGGACACATTATACACCCTTGTAAAACCTCTTGATAGCTTTGTGGTACAAAAATGTGCGATATAAATCCAAAGGGCATTCCTTAATGCAAGGCTGTAAAATGTACACAGGGCCCATCCCACTTTGCCTGTTACTGTTTCCCCTATTCCTCTTGCGGACACCTGCACAGCATCAGGGAAAATTGGATGCACGCCCCTTCTGAAACAGAGTCCTATTCCAGATTTTTAGTCTTGGGGAAGATGAAGCTCTGCTTCCCCATGGGGGAACAAACTCAGCTAACTGTGTAGCACAGGGCGGGGATGATGTCAGCATGTTGCTTGATAACTGCTTGACAGTGCTTCCTTGTTGCTTCACCTATTAAATGTTGAGCGTGCACGTGCCCGAGGAACGGCCCAGCTGCAAAGCCTGGTGCTTGGCCCTGAGCCTGTGTAACAGCAGGGAATGCCTCTTCCTCCAACAGCCAGGTAAGCCCATGCTCCGACGTGCAGCTCTGGCAACCGCTTTGCTGCTGGGGATGTGAGCGTGTCGCCAGAGCAGCACTCAGGCTGCAAAAAGAATCCAAAATGCTGCCTCACTTGTTCTTCTTTCTGCTGTGAAGTCACTTGGGCATAGCTGAAGCAAACTTCTTTGGTCTGGATTTAATTTAACTTTGCAGCCACAGTAAGAGTCACTAACTACTCAGGTTACTTACGGTAAAAGCAAGTAACGTTTTTTCCGGGTACACATTTGGGTCTATTCTTGTCATGTGTGATTGCGATCAGAGCAGGAGGTGCTGGAGCTCCCTCTGTCCGCACCTTACCCTCCCAGTTGGAGCAGGGCTGTATACGGCACTTCCGAGCAACGTGTTTTGCACCAGGCAGCGAGTTCAATACGCCTTTGAAATTTGCTAGATGTGAGCACATCATACGTGGGTCTGGGGTTTGGGTTTTCTATATCTCTTTGTGCAGCTGCCGGAGGGATGCGTTTCCCAAGCCCCCATCTGCAGCCCTGTTTATTTTCTCTCCTCTAAACCTGCAAGATGGAGAACAATGGGGAGCAATGATCTGAAACCGAGCAAAGCGGGGGAAAAACTAGGCTAGACGTCAGTAGCAGTTTCATAACTGATGGAAACAAGTATGGGAGCATTTGTCCCTGGGAAGAGGCTTAATCTTTTTCATCAGATTCAAATGAGGTAATGCAGACGAGAAGGAGAGGATTCTATTAAAATTAGAGGGCAGGGGAAAAGAAAAAGGGATTTACTGGTGTGACTTGGGTCGGAGGAACCCTTGCAATCTGTTAATACAGTACGGATTGAAGGCTTGGTTATAGGGTATTTCCTGTTAGACAGGCTTCAGCGTGTCATCTTCCCTACTCACATGTACAAGGCCAGACGAAGGGACTGTGATTTATTAGAACCCCAGGCACTGCCTAACCTCTGGGGAGGATATCTGGAAGGAGCTGATAGCTGCAAAGAGGCTGGTGTGAGCATTCAAGCTGGGCATTCAAGGTGACACTTGCAGTGTAGAGAGCAAGAGCTCTGCCAAACCTGGCCTGAATGCTGGCCGTGGCCGGAGATCTGGTCAAGTTACAGTGCAAATCTTGTACGGTGCTACTGTTAAGCTGCTGAGCCCTGATAGCTCTATTTAAGGCTTGTACTTATGAAGCAACCGGAACAGCATGTTGGCTATGGCGGTAACTGTGCTCCTCTCTGGCACTTTTATTTAGACTTGGATTTTGTTCAGGCCCTCAGCTGGCTTGCAAAGGGCAAAGCAGGGCTATGATTGTGGTTTTGCCCACACCTGGGAGCAGAGCTCCACCTGACCTTGGGATTGTCTTTGGATCTATACCAGCAGACTTACCATGTGTTGTCTTCCTCCTCAGCTATACCTCCCCTGCCTTTTTTTATTTCCCCCTCTGGACTAAGTGGGTAATAGAATAAAATGAGAATTGCCCTTGGGTAAACTCTGGCAAGCAGAATGCTCCTCTGTTGACACACCTTTATAAATGGATTTATAGACACTATGTGAAGGCCACCCACCTGTCCTCATGAAGGGGCTTCACTGGTGGTGCCTACCAAGCTCATCCAGGTTTGTGTTGGCAGTAAACCCCTTTGGGAGCCTTGCCTGCTCCTTCTGTGAAATGGTCACCCCTGCACTTCTCTGCCTCAGCTGTGAGGAGCACACCCTGACCCAACAGAAGTGTCTCCATGAACCATAAACTCTGGCATTTTCCTGTTCCTGTCACTCCGGGGATAATAAATATCAATGGTAATAAATAAAAGCAGATGCTATAGACTGAAGATTATGTATGACCCATTTTCCCATGGCAGTATGCACGTTTTAGTACATGAAGTACTCTTTCTGTCTATGGTTTAGTTTATTCTCCAGTACCTCTGTAGTGTACCTGGTCTGTGTCAGGAAACTGGAGTGCTCGGGCACTGGAGGGTGGGAAAGTAGCCTTCTGCAGATGTGAGTAGGCTGCAAAACTTGTTGAACAAACAAGTCCTCTGAAAAAGAAATTAATGCTGAAGAATTTAGTCTTCCTTACCCTTGTGTCCATGCTTCTGTCGCCATGTTTCAGAGAGCTGAGGGCAGACTGAATGAAATCTCCAGGTTCCTTCTGCCTGATTCCTACCCCTTTCTTGGACCTACCCAGTGTTCTCCAGTCTCAAAGCATGGTAGAAAGTGATATTTAACAAAATACAACTTTCTCCTCCTTTAAAACTTGGCTTCCTAATTCAGTATTGCCTTGGTCAGAACTTTATACAAAAGACTAAGAAATTTGAAGTAAACAGAAGGTTTTTAGGGGTGAAACAGTTTGCAGAGCAGAAAAGAAAGTTAAGGGATTTTTATTCTCACCAGATGAGGTTCTCACTAGTGCTAGCTCCAGGTTGCATATGCAACATTATGCAATACCATTCTTGTATGGCAGCTCAAGTGTAGATGTCATAGACTCTCCTGTGTTTCACTGATGGCCTCAGCTGAGGTGAGTGGGATATGAACATGCTTGTAATGCTTTAGGACTTGAGCTCTTTATATGTGGAGCCAGCTGGGGTGTACCTCCAGAATGCAGGTCATGTATGCAGCTGAAGAATACTCTAGTCAGAGTGAAAAAGGCTTCACTGCATGAAGTAGTGAATATATCTATCTATATTTCAGCATACATATGTGCATATGTATATCTCAAGTCCAATTAGTTCCCCATTCCTAATTTTCTCTCACTTGAGTTGTGAAACAAAAATGATACAATTTCACATCTACTGAAGCAGAACTTGTTTCAAATTCAATGAAGAGTGTGCCATTACTGAAAATGATTTGGCTTGAACTAGTGAGCCTGTTTTCAAGAGAAATTTTATCAGCTGTCAGTTTGAAGCTTCAATGCTCGGAGTTAAAGCCTCCAAAGCCAAAACCAGAGATTCAATAGACTAAATAGATTTGCTCTCTAGCAGCAATAAGAGACTAACAAGACATGAGTTAGTAAATGTCATGTTTTTAATGCTGATTTGAACAGTCTTCCATGAAGTCAAAAGCACCAAACATCGAGTCTCTTTCAGCAAAGCCTAACAGCACTGAGTTAGGAACCTGCCCAGGCACACCTTGTTTTCAGTACTCATCGCTGAAGGGATATTCTGGATGGTCACGCCACCTGTGAATAGGTCAGATAGAACAAGTGAGCTTCTCAGGTGAAGCAGGATTTCACATCACTGAGGCAGTTGTCCTGTGCCTATCAAAGCTCTTCTCTTCCTTGCAATATACAGATGGCCTTCATGGAAGGCTGTTCTGCTTATTCAGAAGCTGTCTACTCTGAATAATCTTCCCTGCAGAGTTGGAAGCAAACCTGTGCATTTAAGGAGAGGGCAATGAAGAACCATTTTTTCAGGCCTACAGACTGTGTACCTTATGGACAGGTGGGAAAAACCAACAAGAGTTTTCATGTCAACTATTCTTGCTATATTTGTGGATTTAAGTCAGGTTAGTAGAAGTGTTGTAGGGAAGTGGGATGGCATCACTGTGTCCATTGTAGAAGGGGAAGACTTCTTTTTTTCAGATGTCTAGAAAGACCCTCAGAAATAAGGGTTATATTTGCAGGAGAGGTGGAGACACCAGACTGTACTACTTTGGCTTATGCATTTAGAGCTGGCATGAACAGGTCTGGGTCTGGTATTGTGCTTTCTCCAAGTGGCTGTCATATCCAGGCTTGGTCTGGCTGCCCTCTAGCTCAGCCTAGATGTAGATTCTCTGACAGGTTAATAAGCACCAGTGGCACAGAATTTACAAAGAAGCTTTGAGGTGACCCAGTTGAGGGGAGAAAGGGGTGTACATGGCTGTGTACTACCGAAAGTAGAGAGACTTCAGGCTTCATCTTAAAAACTGTGTGCTGAGGGAAGATGCACGATCCAGTATCATTGTAAAAGGCAAAAAGAAAATTCCCAAGGTCAACTGCAGATGAAAAAAATAATACTACATTTGCCCATTATTTGCAGACTTGAGAGAGAGCTAGTTGTTTGTTGTGCGTTTCCCTGTTTGTTTGAGAAGATGATGCTAAACCACAAGCCTTGGCTTGACAAATGCTTTCCATTAGCAAAATAAAAAATTTCTAAAGAACTTTCTCAGGTGCACCATGACAGCTGGCTGCCTTGCCTTACAGGAGAGCACAACAAATACTGGCATTTATCCCAGCTGTAAATCCTTCCAGTTTGGGAAGGATGCATTAAACAATATTGACATTAACTAACTGGAAGGCATCAAACATTTTTAATTGGTTGTGTCAAAACACTTCATTCTGATATTCAGCCAAGCTGAAGTGTTTACACATTAACAGATTGAGTTGGTTCAAAAAAACAACCCACAACACTTTGGCTTGTTTAGTTTCAGTATAATTTAACAATGTCTACTTGCCATCTATGGAGCATGCTTGCTAATTAGATCTCATGTTCAAAGGTCTGAGTCCTTTGAGTGAAAATGATTCACTCGGAGGAGTCAATGCAGCTTGGTGTAACTGGTAAGGAAGAATGGCCACAGCAGAGACTGGAAGGAGCACAAGATAAATCAAGCAGACGGATTAATGTAAAACTTGCCCAGCAGAATACATCTAGATTTCTCCAAGAGGAGAAGAAACCATTTCAGACTGAGATTTCCTGGAGTACTCATATTTTTACAAAGCCTCCATTTTCTGCTCAGATGCCTAAACTTGCTAGCTCATTCCATCGATTGCAATATCCTGTTTGTATGGGCTTACTCACACTACCAGAGTAACGGATTTGCACACTGTACCCATGGTAGCTGATAACTGGAAGAGAAATAAGAAATCTCTTGAGACTGGTAACTCATCTGTTGCAGTGTCAATTCCAGACACTTTGGTGTGAGAACACATTGTAGGCAGATATGTTTAGCGGCTCCTTACATGGCAACATCACTTTTCCGAGAAGGCATTTTTCACAGCTGAGGTCAGACTGTATTTAAGCACTTTCCCTGAACATGGCATTCCTGTGAAAAATGGAGCTGGCAATATCCACCCTATGCATCCTGTTTTCCTTGTCCTCAGTGGCCTCCTGTGACCAAATTTAGTCTAGTAAAGCAAAGCATTTAGTTTATTAGTTTTTTGGATTGGTGGCTTAGAAAGTTCTTCTCCTGTGGGCATTTGCATCCTTTAACCTTGCTTCTAGAAAAGGCTCTTGCATTTGCACAAGGTTATATTTCATATGTATACTCATTAAAAGTTTAAATAATGTTATAGCTCAACTTAGCTATGAAAAACCAAACAATTTCAAACACCAAAACATACGTAAGAATCTGTTAGGCCATTTGTGGGAAGCCTTCTGGAACTAAGTGCTGCTAATCAATAGAAGGCTCTTTTAAGCTTTAAAAAACTACAGCTTCAGAGCACCTGGCTGAGCTTAAATATGAAAGATGAACGCCATTATGATGCTTTTAACTTAGTGTTTAGAGTGCTATGAAGCTCTTGCTTTTCATTATTTTCAGTGCTTGAGCACACTAGTTTGGCAAGACACAGATAATCCAAGGTAACAAGAGAAATGCATGGAAATTAATCTCTAGCATTTGGCTACATGTTGAGTGCCCTGAAAAGGGGAAAGTGTAAAGTTTGGACATAAACTGTAGATGCTCTTGAGCTGAAGGAAAAACAAACGGCCTCATTCTCCGGAAGAGGAGATGTTGGGTCAGTCTGAGCCTTGTGGGGTAGTGCAGCCTTTACGTGAAGCAAAATTACATTGTGTGGTAAGCTTGAGATCGCAAGCAGGAAGAGATCAAGCCTTATTAGTTCTCAGAAGAGTTAATTGGGAAGTGGTCTAGCAGTCAAACAAGCTGCATGGTTTTCTGCTTTCCATATAAGAAGGTACAACTCAACATGACAGCAGGACAGGGAGACTGCTGAAGAAGACAATGTCAAAGACAAGGCCAAAACAAAGTTTCTGACCACCTGTGAGCACTAAGATATATCATCTTTTTATGAGGAAGTTGGGTAGGCAAATTTTGATGTTCTACCCAATTAAGTGAGAAGGAGCAGAGCTCTCCCTAAATTACCCATGTGGCTTCATGTAGCAGTGCTCTTAATTCTTAGCTTTCCAATTCTTAGCCTTAGGACAAGTTGCCTTTGGAAACACTAGGTTTACAATCCATAAGCTGTTGTACTCAAGCAGCAACATGGCTTGCTGAGCACTAGAAATGCAGATGGGAAGGAGGGGAAAGACAAAGTGCTCTTGTTTTGAATTTTGGCTCTGATATCCACACTGTGAGACAAGGGCAATGCTACGCCTTGTGAGTGGCTGAGACTGTCATTACAACATATAGCAAAAAGCATTTAAGGAGATGGAGCAAAGATGGGATAGCCAGATACAGTCACTTTCTACTAGGTGGGCTTTTGACATCTGAGCTGTAAGCAAGTATTGTACGCTCATTTTTGCAACAGGTCCAGGAACATATTCAGGCTGCATTAAAGACCTCCTATATTTAAGCCTTACCATAAAATAAGGTTTTTTATAAAAAAAATAGTATTAAAAGGAAGTTATTTTTTTTAAATACCCTGAAAAGACAGAAATGTTCTGTGAGGATCTACAGTTCCTCCTGGACTTACATTAACAGTTCCACATAACGAACGTTTTTGTTCAGGGCTGCAATTTCTTCCATCTCTTTCTCAGTGAGGGAGAAGTCAAAGATCTAATGCAAGGAGATGTTAGGAATAAGTCAGCATTTTTTGACACAATCAATGTTCATATGTTCCAGTCTTCAGAAGTCTAACCTCCTTTCTTCCCCCCTGCCATCTCCCCCACAAATCCATACTTGCTTGCATTTATAGGAAAGTCTTGAGGACATGAATAAGTCCAGTCACATTTGCTTACGCTCTCTTGCAAGAAGAGAAAGGTAGTCTGGCAAGTACTGGGCCACCAGCTTTGGAAGCAAAACATTGGCAGGGAAAGTGGGGAGCTGTGTGGGTGCTGAGCACTAAGGGGCATGGAAAGAACGCTTCATCTTATTTGGGTGCGGTGGTCAAGCCAGATGCTTTCTGGTGGTGTGGTTATGAGCTTTTCTGGCACATCTGTATGCAACAACCCTTCCTTAACAAAGCTGAGGATTGGGTAGAACAAGTCAGTCATTCCCAAACACCTACAGCCAGCAACCTTGTGCTGCTGGCCTACCAAGTTGCTTCATCTCGCTTGTGCTGCTCACTGCAGCAACTGGTGCTCTCTACACCACCAGTTGGAACTTTAACCTCTCCAGAGGGTTAGAAGACACCAAAACTTCCTCTCTACTCTATTATTGTCATATCATAGCACCATTAAGTGATGGGGACAAAAAAGCATGAAATATGGCATAGCTTGACATTGGTCAAGCCTTGTGTCTACAGAAAGAAATGGGAAAATCTCCTTCTATAGGGGGCAAGTCAATGTAAGTGGATTCATCCATGCACCATCAGAGTATGAACTTACCTGGAAATTCTCTCTGATTCGTTGTGGATTGAAACTTTTTGGAATGACCACCACCCCTCGCTGGATGTTGAAACGCAAAGCAATCTGTGCAGCAGTCTTGTTGTACTTTTTGCCAATGGCATTCAGTACAGGATCTTTCAGTAAGGGAGGGGAGGACACATTTACCCTGGAAGAAAATTGGAAAAAAGAAAACAAAAAAACTACTCTATCTTTAATGTCAAAACATAGTGGCATCTACTTGTTTCTGGATAGAATACCACACCTTTTTGACTAGTGTGAAAGACAGGAGAAAACCTTTGGCATTTAAGTCGGTGGGCTTTCAAAGGCAACTTCCTATGTGATGTCCTAACATCGACTTAGTTTCTATTTCCTCACCTCAGCCTCAGCATTCCCAGTTACAGACACTTGCTTTCTGTTAGACTAGACCTAAGGTGACCTCCTATACAGACACTTGTTTTTGATGACAGCATGCAGCAGGAGTGTTGCAAGTTTACATGCACAACAGTAATATTTAGACACTGAAGTTCAAAACTACTTTGAAAAAATGAGGACAAAGGTATTCTGCACAGAGACCCAGCAGTGAAGAACTATTATTCTTTTCCTGGATAGCAGCCCTCCTGTTAGAAAGTAAGGTGGGGACTTACCATGTTTCATCTCTTGAGGTTCCCAATGGGCTGTACCCAACAATAACAATGTCATGTTGTCTGCAAAATTCTAAGAGTTTGGGTTGGGTGAAATAGGGATGACATTCAACCTACAAGAGTAACATAGAAAGAATGATTAATCAATGGGACCAGATACAGAAGCAGATGGTGTCCCAATATTTAAGACAGCTAGAGACAAGATGATGCTTTCAGGAAAGCATATGTGTAAGCTAAGGAACAGGGAAACTCAGTCTGTGGCTACTGTTCCAATTGTACATTGCTGGGTGATTATTTTTTTTTTTCTTCCTCTTTTTGGTGGACAGCAGATTAACATCTGTGATTATAATCTGGCTGCAGGGAATTTTTATTGGCCCTCAGTGTAAAGGTGGCACTAATTGGGGAGGATGGAGGTGAAGGAAGCTCACTAGAGATGTAGGCTGAGAAGGCAACTCATCTCATGTGGGTCAGATCTTTTGTTTCTTTGCCTTTTGCATTCAGAATGACTAATCTGATGATGTTTTTAGGGGAAGTGTTAGAAGAACCTATCCCAGATAGAAAGGTGTGGTGGTGGGGGCAGGGAGGGGGATATGAAAAAGGTGAGATCTCCATAACAGTTATGACCTTGTTACAAAGTCTGCCCTCCCACATTGCAAATAGTGTGCATCATTCCCTTACAGGCAGGGATTTTCTGGCTGCATTCTCAAGTCTCCGGGAAAGGGATGTCTACAAAGTGACAGAGCAACCACTGTTTGTGGACAGTCTGACACTAGCTGGCACATCTATGCTTGCTGGCTAGCTGCCCTAAGCTGTGCTTAATCTTCTGCCGGGTTTTCCTCCACCCTGGGAAGCAGTAGCAATGCTTGGTGCAGCCTTAGGGGCACGCCAGAAACAGCAATTGCATTTTACGCCTGCTGGGCATATTAATACCAGTGAAGGGTGCTGGAATTTCCTCCTCTCTCTGGCGGCCTTTCCCTGCAGGCCAAAGACAGAAATGTAGGCTATAGCTGGCCACCCTCTCCTGCCAATGCCAATCCTGCCCTCCAGACCACTTGCTGAGGGTGGGAATTTGATCCCGGTTGGCCTCTGGCCTCTTCTCTGATGCTGTTAACATGGATGTTCGTTTGTGCCTGATGAATCAGAAGAGCTTCCCATGGATTTCTAGGAAACGCAGTAAGATACCAAATGCCAGAGTCAAAGGTACTGGGCATTCAGATGGGTCACTGCCACTTATCACCTTCTCTAAGTTCTGCTACTGTAATTTAACTCGGGTATGCCTATCATCTTCATGGGCTTGTTCAGCTCACCTCGGTCACCTCATGGGATCTCCTCTTTAAGTTAGGGTTTTTTTCTAACTCTTACTGATATCTTATGGGAAAGGCACATGAGAGCAAGTACAGGAAATCCAGAAGTTACTTCTAACGGCTTTTAAACTTGGGAAGCTTAGAGTGCCTCAGGATCCCTGATTACTTAGGGTTGTTTTGTTTTGGTGTCAGCTGAGGTAGACATGGCTTCATTGAGGACTGGTGAGCTCTGAATGGTTTGTCTTGGGGAATTTTTTGGACTTGAAGTAAGGTACGTGGCAGAGATTTAAGATCTGCATTGACTCAGCATTGAACCTTGTTATGGAACTTGGCACAGAGGCACCAGTTTTATAGTCCTGGAGCAAGAACTGAGGAAAGCAATTGTTTCAGCACCTTCAAATATTTATCTTTAGCCTAGGTAGGATGAGTAATATTTTTCAAGCCAGAAATCCAAATGTGACATCATGGAGGGCAGCCACTGTGGCAAAGTGTACGTCACCCTTCGGCACATGGCAGCTTAGGCCACGTGTTGCCCCTGTGTGCCCTACAGGGCAGTGTCCCTGTGCCAGGCACTGCCCTCCGCTTGCAGTCATACCTGGTTGCTGACAGGTTTGTGCTTAAGTCCTGGCTTGTTGAGGATCATCTCCAGCTGCCTACGGTTGAAATTGGATACGCCAATAGACTTTGCCAAGCCTGCATCTTTACATGCTTCCATAGCCTGCAAAGAAAGCAAAGACCAGTGAAGTCCCACATGTTGGCTTGATTCCT
>JAAGAY010136491.1:0-28419 GCA_011801015.1 Ardeotis arabs | reverse complement strand
CCCAGATACATGCTGTAATTCTTCTGCATAATTACCCAATAGCGTTGTCCTGTTTTTGAGATGTTTTTCTCATCTCTGAGAGCAACTGTACAGACGTCTAATGCAACGAGCGCAGAAACCTCCTCTTGTGGAGCAATACTAGCTGCTATTAAGTATGCCATATAAACTAGCAAAGCAAAATACTGGTAAAATAATTTAGTTATTACTTGTAACGTAGTAGCCTGAAAATACAATATTTTTAGATTTCAACTATAAACAGTTCTAATTTCTGCAGTGGTCAGTCTTTTAACCAAAAAATGCAGTCTGTGGTTTCCGTGATTGGTCCTTAGCTAAGGCTACATTACGTACCAGCCATGAATAGCGCAGTATTCTCTGTTCACTGTAGCACGCACGTACTTCTGCATTTCCTGGGAGCCTCACAGGAAAATACGATCTGCCTGTTGGAAGGCGTCATGAAGGAAAACAGAAAGGTTTTCCCACCGTATGCAGAACAGTTATCAGTGGTCACTGGCAGAGGGATGGATGCGTTAAATGGGTTCCATCGGATCCACCATTCTTCAGTGTATTCATTAGTGATCTGAACAGTGAATTAGGGGAATGTCCTCATTAGTTCAGCAGGAAACAACAGCGTAGGAGAGCTGAGAGGTGCTCACTGGAACAGGATGAGAAGTCCGAGTGAGTCTGGCAAATAGCCGCCCTAGTGTGAAGTAAGATGCTGTTTAATAAGAATTGCGAAGTATTACTCAGAATGGGAACAATCAGTAGAATTTTGGTTGAAAAGGGCATGAAAAATATCATCAACTGGACACAAGTTAACTCATCCTGTGATGTATCAACAGGAGTGTCTTAAATAAGACCTGAAGTAATCCTTCTGGTCCCATCAGCACTGGTGATGTCTCGGCTACGATAATACCGCACCTAGCAGGGGGTCCCAGACTTCAGGAGGGGAGTGGGCCGCTTGGAAAGGGACTAGAGGAGAAGAGGGAATCTGCGAAGGCTCTAGAGCCCTATTTATGAGGAAAGGCAGAGTATTGGATTTGTGTGAAGGCTCAAGAGAGATTTTTGCAGTGGAATGAATTTGTTATCCACATCCACTCTGGACAGGACAGAGAATCTTGAGCTGCAATGCCAGGCAGAGTGGTTCATGGTAGACCCTTGTAATCGGTGGGACGTGTAAGCCCTGGAATAGCATTCATCATATGAAGTCCCTGTCAATGTAATACTCTGGAAAAAAAGTTAGCCGAAGATTTGTCAGTAACATCATACACTCTTAAGTGTGTAGGGCAATAAGAAAGAATTGAGAAACTTGCAGTCATTTCCCGTTCCATTACCTTTGATTTCATTGAAAATTACCACCATGATTTGTGGCTGTCAGTTTTAAGCAGATACAAGAAATGAGCTGGTATAAAACCAGTAAATGTTGGAGAAGGGAATTTGACCAGGTTGAAGGAAGATGAGAAGGGGGGCAGACTCTGGTCTCTGGATCTCGAGCTGTCAGTCTAACAGCCTTCCTCCGTAATTTCCATAAGCACTAAATAGCCTGAACCTGTAAAGGGAAATAAAATGGTATTTTAACATTAAATTAACTGGTAGATCAAATTTCTTGAAATGTGCTTGTGATCTTTTTGAATTTTCTTCAGTTAACATTTAAGGAATGTCACCTTTCAAATCCCAGTCCATTTTAAAACTAGCTGGCCTTTTCCAGCTGTAGAAGCATGGAAAATACTTTTGCTTTACTATAAGTGGGGTTGGTTCTTTGCTTTTACCTATACTAGCCATAAAAACAGCGTTCGTGAAACTTAGTGTGTTTATTCCCAAACCTAGCAATTACAAAACTTAAAATCTGGACTGCTGTCTCAACATACAGCTCATAAATCAGAGCAGTGCACGTAACAGAGATGTGTTGTTGTTGCCCCTTCAGTGCAGGACGTGGATGACTTACACCTGGCCATTGCCGATGGCGTCTAGTTTGGGTTTTGGAGCATTGTCTTGTTGCAACATCATCATTCTGTTGTGATTCTGTTGTGTTCAGAATCTTGTGAGGAGCAGTTGTCTGGAGGCAGGGCGAGTTTCACCATGGTCCTGTATAACTTTACTGTATCACCCTCCTGGTGCTCTTAAAAACCATAGATGAAAAGAACTGGGTTCTGTCGCGTTACGGCCAGGATCTCCTGTGCTCAAAACTGAATGATCTCTTATATCGTAACTGTATAATGGTCCTCTAACCTTTTCATTAAATCAGTGTCCAGGACTTTAAAAAAAAAAAAAAAAAAAAAAAAGTTATTCCCTCCAAATTTAAATACAGACTGTCTTAAAAGTATTGCATTTTGGCTATCTTTATGCAAAATTTCAAGACAGTAAACTTAGTCTGTCATTTGACAAAGTTTTGGGGTTCCTTTAGCTTTCAGGCATGATGTCTGTGTATTTCTCATACGAGTTGAATACCAGACCATGTTCAATAGAACATGTTTACTACTACAGACCTAGAAATAAAAGCAGTGTAAATACAAAATACACTGGATTCTGTTGTAGTTGTGCATTTTTGAATGAGTGTTTTCAACTAAACAGTGTGGTGAGGTTTTGGGGTAGATGGGTGAATGCAGCCTTTTCTAACCCCGAAATACTAAGCTGTGGAAATGATAGGGAAAAGAGCAGTAGGGAGAAAAAAAAACAACATAAATTCACAGAGTGGTAACAGAGAAGTAATGATTTTTTGTTGTTGTTATTTACAGATAATAAAATTACCCAGTGGGAAGACCCCAGACTGCAGAACCCGGCAATTACTGGTCCAGTAAGTACTAATATGGGGTTTTTTTGCCATTAAATGCTGTGACTGACGTACATTTGGTATAGGCAGGAGACATCATCGAGCAGCAGGTCATACCTCTTCTCCAGATCAGGTCAGACTCTGCCTGATGAACAGAGCAGGGAGCAGGACCTCTGCCTTGCATTGCTTTTTCCTGATGGACGTGGGAGGCTCAGGTCCCAGCTTTTGTGAGTCTGCGAGCGCAGTGACAGCCTGCCAGGGTGCCCCAAAACGGATGCCTTGTCCCCAGCATTGACCACTCTGCGGACCCTGTTCTGTTTCACACAGGCTGGAGTGCACTGGAGACTCTTCCAGCCTGCTGCCAGTGGTCCAAAGCAAGAAAAAAGCCATACAGAAATATTTCCACCTCCTGCTCTCACCTACATCCAGGCATGACTCTACTTCAGTGCAGGCCCATACCTTCCCTCCTCCAAAATCCCAGTCCTCATCCAGAAGCTGAACTTGAACCAGAGCTTTGCAATTGCTGATTCAGCCTTCTGGGAACAGAGAATGTAACTTTTGCAGCCTTGTGGAATTCAAAATCATTCTTTTGCTCCCAAGAAATTGCACCTCATTTGTTTAGCTAGCCGTTTGGTTAGGTCTGCTCTTTCATCTTGAAGGAACAGTAGAGCAAACAAAGGTAAGGATGTAGTTGGAAAACATAATGATCAAGGACAGGAAGCCTTCTTTGTCTTTTCTTTTTTTCACAGCTCTTTCCAAACTCTGATTAAATTGATGTTGTTTATGGTGTCTAAAACCAAAATTCTTGAAGAACTAATTGTCAGAAAAACCCACAGAGAATTAAGGAATCTTACTTAAATACATAGCAGTTGTCTGTTAGAGCCAGACTTGCACCTGTCATAGCACCTTCACTGCTTCTGGCTCTGGTACCCCTTGGTGCCGTAAAGGACTTGGCCTTTTGGGACGTTTGTGTGCGTTTCCATCTGGTGCTAAAGCACAGGAGTCCGATGAAGACAAGCAGGTAGCAGAAGAGAACACTCTCATCTTCCTGACGACCGTGGTGGTCAGTGAGTGGCGTACGGATTACCATCAAGCATGGCAGGCTTCAAGCTTAGCATCACGTCCTCACCTCAGCAGTGTGTTAGCGGGAAAGAGAGGCACAGTGTTCAAGTAGAAATGTCTTTCAAAACTCTGGATGACAGAGCTTGTCAGAACCTCTGTTGAACCTTGATTTGTGCGTGCCTGGAGTCATCCTGAGAGGCCTTGCAGGAACCTGGAAAGCCGTGGAAACATTTCAGCGACCTGTGGTGTTTCTTAAGGGGTGCTTACATGTGCCAGAAACCAATTTCCGGCTCTGCTGATTAATGTAATTCTACCAACCTTTACTGTGCCCTTTTTTATCTTTAAACTTCTAAAATTATTCTGTTATGCTGCTGTTACTTCAAAATGTGGTCTAACTCACAGGCAGTGAGTATTCAGGTAAATATTACACAGTGACTTCTACTTGGTTCAAAAGAATGTTAATTTGTTTGTGAAATGCTTTCAGATTCTGGATTAAAGACATTATGAAGGTGTATATTTTCATTAAAAGTAATTTACAGAATAGTTTGGATACAGTTTGATGATAGTTTGATAACTATTAAGAAGTAGATTCGTTCACATTGTGCTGAAAAGGTAGTTTCTGGCCGTGGGCATTGCCCTGCCTAGTTTAACTCTGCTGTGTAGGTATATGTTGTCCTGCACGTTTTGGAGGGCAGACAGTGTTTGTTGTTACTGTCATAGCTTTACTGCAGTCCCTTAACTTGTTCTTACCTTCATTTTCAAAATTCTTTGACCTGTGTCTTTTGAGTAGTGCCTAGGAATGCATAGCCCTTTCAGCTGTGCGAGTCCACGTTCTGTGGTGACACTAGTCATTTTTAAAATTTACTAGCATATGGCCTGCCCATTATTGCCTAATGAGACACATGGATGGCAGCAATACATTCCAGATTTTTTTGTCTGTGTTAAAAAATGGCTTTGCTCTTTTCTGTTCCTAAAAGAAGAAAAATGAGGGTAGGTAGTTGATAAACAGAAGAACTGGGTCGAAAGTTTTCATGCCTTTTAACTCAATTTACACACTGAGAAATGGGAAAATTTTGGCTGCTGTACTTCACGCATGGTGAGTTTTATTAAATGACCTTTGGCATACATGTGTAGGTAGCATGTCCTTAAATTTCTTTTTTGTTTAAATAATGTTGGAATATCAAGCTTCTGCATAGCTGGAGTAATCTCTGTTTATGATTCTCTCTGATAGGCAGTTCCGTATTCCAGGGAGTTCAAGCAGAAATATGACTATTTCCGGAAGAAGTTAAAGAAACCAGTGAGTAGATACGTGCTGCTTTTTTTGGAATCAATTGTTCTGTGTCAGGGAGAAACAACAGACCATGCCAAGCGTAGGTACAGGAAAAAGCAAACCTTCCGAGACAGTTGTTTCAAGTCAGTTTTATCAGGAAAACCATACGTGGCTGTAACAATCATGTTTATCTGCTCATCCAGTCTCTGTACAAATTCATAACTCACTTCTCTTCTGTCCTGTCTGAATTTAGCTCCCTGGGCTAAATCACAGAATCGCAGAAGAGCTGAGTGTATGATTCCGAACGGGCGCTAGCTGCCTCCTGTTCAGACAGACCTTCTGAAACATTTTGGCAGCCCGATGCTTTTTTGTTGACGGCTTTGCAGTTCAGTTCTGTTGTGTATGTTCTGTCTGTGGGTGTCCTTGTTGTGACACTGTTCTGGCCTTTACAGACATGCATTTGTTACCATTTTAAGCTAAAATGCCCATAAAATAGGGCATAGTAATAGCAATCATTTTCTCAGGGCTTGTTTGGTTTTTAATTGTCTTGTTTGATTCTTCTGTCAAATATAGAAGTCTCTGAACCACTGTACTGGAACTTACCTAGTTCTCTGTCTGCTCTCAACCTGTAGACTTAGCACTGGAAAACGAAAATAAGGGGAAACTTTGTACATTAGATGGCTGATCTGTCATTTAGTTGTTACCACTGGCCAGTAATCTGCCTGAAGACTTACTGATTGAGACTAACAAGTATCGTGTAATCTCCTTTCACATAGGCCGATATACCGAACAGATTTGAGATGAAGCTACACAGAAATAATATTTTTGAGGAGTCCTACAGAAGAATCATGTCTGTGAAGAGACCTGATGTACTAAAAGCCAGGCTCTGGATTGAATTTGAGTCAGAGAAAGGACTGGACTATGGAGGTGTGGCCAGAGAATGGTTTTTTCTCTTGTCCAAGGAGATGTTTAACCCTTATTATGGTCTCTTTGAATATTCAGCAACGTAAGTGTCCATTAAAATATTTCCATTCATAAGGGATATACATTAGATTTTGCGTAAGTGACACTGGAAAGCAGTTAGATCCTCCTTCGTGGCGCATCAGTCAGATCTCTCTGTTCTGTGCTATCATTTCTTACTTGCTTTTCAGAGAACCCTTCACATTGTCATTGAAATCTCATAGAAGATTTTCATTATTAAGGCAATATTCAGTGTTGCCTTGCTTGCAGCAAAACTGCAATTTTTGAGGCCAGTAATAGTGAAAGGAGCCATGGCAGATGGAAGATGCTTTTTATGCCCTCCCCTTACATTGTAAAGCACCTGCCGCCCAGAATTACAGCGCTCCTTCATAATTAGCTCACAAAACGGCCTCTCATGTACATTTCAGTAGTTACACGGCAGTGGCTTTACATAAGCTTCAATTTGGTTTTGTCCCGTTTTAAAATCTTGGAGCAATCCATCAGTGTAAATGAGAGGGGAGCCCTCCTGCTTAAAACACATTTGTGTTCATGTGCTGTCTGCAGTTCCGCACTGCGCGCTGAGCTACAGGGGGGTGGATTTCCTAACTGCAGGCAGGAGTTGTGATGTTTTTGTGTCAGCATCAGTCTCTTTCTCTAGTAAGTGTTGAATGGATGGTAAAGTGGCTGAACAAAGAGTGTGTAATGAGAGGTTCCTTGCGTTTGTGTCTGAGAAGACATTCTGCTGTTGAAGGGAAACACAGCTTAAGCTAGCGCAGACTGCCTGTGTGTCGACAGATACTGGATAAACATTTGTTTTGAAATATTTCCACTTACGGCACATAGGTCACAGTAGATATTTTAAATACAATGAGATTTCATTTTAGGTCCAGAAATCAAATGTTATTTTAAGAAAGAAGAAAAAAATGTACTTAAAACCCCCATATCTTTCTTCACAGATTAAGAATAGACTGCAAATTAAAAATACAGCTTTTACACTAATGCCTTATTGTGGCACACACTTTCACACGAGTCTTAATGCTTTGTTACCCAGTTGAAAGATCGGAGTCCTTGGACGGCCTCTTTCCAGTACGCTGGGGGTTAAGTATTTCAGAGAGGTTCACTGGTATGTGCAGTTTAAGATGGTATTAAGAAAACGTTCTTTATCCTAGGACCCTTGGACCGTGAGCCTATGCTTAATTCCTCTTCAGTACCTTCAGATATTTCAGGAACTAAAGGCAATGACTGCAAAAGAGAATCCTAAAATTTTAAGCCCTGAAATTTGACTGGAAAGAGTGAACAACCAAGCCCAGCAGAAGCGATAACTTAGCTGAAATTCCCGTTCCGCTGAAGCTGACGGCAAAATGTTAGCTTTCAATGATGGCGGGCTTTTATGCTTTGACGAGGTTAGCACAGCCCTCTTACACTTGCCACAGGTGGAATCCTGTTGCCACAGGTGGAATCCTGTTGCCCACGAGCAGGAGTGTTGGTACCTCTGTCCAATAATCATTATGGTCGTAGCAAGGCAGTTTTGATTAGGTCAGCCTGCCCACCGGCTGTCAGGCACTTCTGTTGGGGAACACGTGGAGAAATTACATTATTACACTACTGCAGAAAGGAACAGGAAACGGCCCTCTGCTCAAATCATTTGTCAACATATCTGAATATCTGCCTATTTAAAGACTTGGCTATTTAGATATTTTTTTTCTTTCCCCAAAAAGGGACAACTATACACTTCAGATTAATCCTAATTCAGGTCTTTGTAACGAAGATCATCTGTCGTATTTCACATTTATTGGTCGGGTTGCTGGTCTGGCAGTATATCATGGGAAGCTGCTGGATGGTGAGTTATTACGCTGCATGGCTATGCTACTGTTACTGGATTTTTATTAAGTGAAATAAATCACTTCAATAATTCATATGCTTTAGAGTGCGGTATTTCTGGAGACAGAGTCTGAGATGAAGTAATGGAACTGGAACTGTTGGAAATTGCATTCCTGATGTGAATGGGGATTCAAAAATTATAGTGTCTTACTCAGCAAATAAGTCCTGTATAAAGTGTTGCTCTTTCTCCACTGATGTTAAAACTACAGACTCGGCATTCCTAAATAATCACTTTCCCTAACGGAAAAGCACTGAATTTATATCAGCCATTTCCGTGCAGACCTGCAGCCAAAGCAGTTGTGTGGATGTCCACTGCAGCATATTTTGATCTGTTAAATTATTGCTGAATGATTTAATGAGAAAATATTATTGCTGACAAACTTTGAAATCCCACAATAAGCTGCCTATATTTTAGTTAGCAGTAGTGCAGCACGTTGTGAGAGGGAGCTGACTGCCCCGTTTCTCTAGTATCTCCTTTGAGAGGGAAATGGCAATTTTAAATGGATTGGAGTACCTTGAGCTCAATTCCCCATCTTCTGTTTCTCTCTGCCATTAATGTTGTGGTGTTTAATGACGTATGGTAACTAATGGCATAATTCTTGTAATTGAAAAATCGGACTTTCTGTGCCTAAATGAAAAATGAGCCTGGTGTGTTAACTTGAGCAGTTACAGCGCTGCTACTTTCAGGAGGTTTCTGTCTTGCTGGCGCATTAGGAAATACGGTGTATTATCCTTGAGCAGTCATGTCTTTATGGAAGGTGAAAATGCAGAACAGTGGAGATAACACTCTTCTCTCTCTTTTAGGCTTCTTCATCAGACCTTTTTACAAAATGATGCTGGGGAAGCCAATCACTCTGAAAGACATGGAGTCAGTGGTAAGATAACATTTAAACCGTATCAGCATTAGCAATTACGTGGTTTTTTTCCTCTGGGGAAATTTTTAAGAGCCAGCTATTCTGGTGAACTGCATGGTGGAAAACACAAGTCATAGCTGTAACAACTATAGAAAGACATGTACGTCCTTTTGTAATAAAACAGATTTTCCCTGCTGGGACAGCTCTTTGAATACCAGTGCCCTTCCAGGGGTGAGAGGGACAGGGAAGAGAGATGTGAATAGGCCAGTAAGAAACACAAGACAAGATGTCTAATTACACTTTCAGATTTTGCACTGGCTCAGCTTTCTCCCTTTACAAGGGCACCACCAAGCCCTGCAGCTTTCTTGCGCTGTGGAGCCAGGAAGAGGGGATGCAAAGACTTAGTTCTCACCTGGAAACAGGGAAGTTGCCCGTGCACAAGTTCCAGTGCTGGAAGGAGAAAGGGTTGCCGAATGATAAACCGTTCTCTCCAAAACATGCCTAATGAAGGCAGCACAACTTAGGCCCTTGTATCCATTTTGGTTTTGTTCCCTGCACGTCCTCTACTCCCACACCTTCAGCAGTAGCTGCAATCCAGTACTGTTGTGTTTGGCACTCCCTGGGAGAAAAACGAATGGTTTTACAAGTTAGTCATCTCTAACTTTGTATTGTAAAATGAAAGACAGCAGTAAATAGGATCCCGCGTTCTGCAGAAGATGAGATGCCTTGAGCTCAAGTACAAGCTGAAAACCAAGCTCGTGAGATACATATCCAGAAGGATCTGAAAAGGAAGTTCAGGCTCTTTATTCTGACAAGTAGCTGGGAAACCTTTTACTCTTAGCTCTGCAACAGCTGTCCTTGGTCTTGCCAAAAGTATACTCAGTATGAGAAGAGTAAAACGCAGTTTATTATTTTTGATGCTTTAGAGTTTGACAGACTTTCAGTTACTGACAGAAACGCTGGTTCAGCTCTCCCCCAGCTCCCACTGTCTCTCAGTTACCAAACTTCGGCGGGTCATTCTTCTCTTTAAGTGTACATTTTTCTTGGGTCAGTCTTTAATTATGAACCTAACACATGAGGAAGATACAACTTTTTAGGAAATTAAAGGCCTTTTATTCAGCAAACTTCAAGGCTTTTAATAATAACAATGCAATCAGTTATTGTCTAATATATACATATTGATGTAATGAAGTGGTATATAAATCGTGTTGAAAAGAACGTACAGTTTTATCAGTAAGACATTTTCTAACAAATTATTTCAAAGCGCTGTACGCATATTTACCTAATAAGAGATGTGCAGTCAGTTTATTGTGTTGTGTAATAACACAATTACAAAAGTCAATTAAGAAAAGTGAATCTAAAAATAGAGCATCTAAGAAAAACCTATGAATAGAGTAATCCCTCTGACCCTGCTTTACAGTAGCTGTGCAAATAAATGAGCTCTCATCTTTCCAGTCCCTTCGGAGTTCTAGTTTTACATGTCTTCATTTGTTCAATGTAAAGTTAAACTACACATTTAATGTTCACACTTTCAAATTTTTTTAATTATAATGTGCCATAGGATAGCGAATACTACAACTCTTTGAAGTGGATCCTGGAAAATGACCCAACAGAGCTGGATCTCATGTTTTGCATAGATGAAGAAAACTTTGGACAGGTATGTAAAGGACTTCTGTCTTATTACTGGTTGTTGCCAAAAAGCCATTACACACGGAGCAGCATCTCGTGGTTGTGAACTCCGTCAGGAGTGCTGAATGTCAGTGATCAGTACGGGCAGGCGATGGATATTAACCTGTTTCTTCCTGAGCTGAGGCTGGAGATGCGAAGCAGGAAATTATGTTCTTGTCTGTGAGCGATGTGACATCTTAGTGAAAAGCAGTTCTTGAACCCGAGTGAAATACTTGCAGTGAGGAGTAATAAATGCCTCACACACTCTGTCTTAGAAAATACTCTCAGCCTGGGACTGTTGGAGATTGTACAGGTTGAAGATGTTCTTGAAGGACAAGTCGTAGAATTATAATCGGTGAAGTGCTTTGTTTATAGTGCTTTTTTGTAATGCAGGCAGGTGATACACAAAAGCAAGCGTGCCTGTTTTAAAAAGAGTCAACGTCTGTGGGTAACTTTCCCCATTACAAATGAGAAATGTGAGATACATGTTTAACAATTGAGAAGTGAGTAGGTGGGACTATAACTCATCGGCCAAAGTCGTAACTCATTTTATCAGTAGAAGCCGTAAGAACAGCTTACGGTACAGCTTGTTGTAGATTTACAGTCGGTCTTTACAGAGAATCCTATTAAAGCAAACTTCAGAGAGCTGGGTCAGTTTCTGGATGGAAATAACTTGGGTACAGATAAATGTTTTGTACATAAGTGTACATGTTGGATTTAATTTGAGGACTTAAAGGCCAATAAATCATGAGTTTACATGAGTTTGGAACTGACTTGCCTACTGTGATTGGGATCTTTTTATTTATTTACAAGCTGTGGAGAGGAACCATGTTGTAAATGCATGCACACAATTAATGACAAAACCATACTGATCTTGTACAATGTTGGGACTTAAGAATACCTACCTGTGTCTCTTAAATTAATTTGCTTATAGGCTTTTCTGCCCCTTTTAGTGGTGTCACGCTGTGAACTCTTAGACCGAGATCTCTTGGCTCCAGGTACCACTGGTATTGTGGGCCGCAGTGCCTTTTTTTAAAAGCTGACTTCAGCATTTCAAACCCTGTGCAGCCAAGGT
The DNA here is from genome assembly GCA_011801015.1 of Ardeotis arabs. Taxonomy (NCBI): domain Eukaryota; kingdom Metazoa; phylum Chordata; class Aves; order Otidiformes; family Otididae; genus Ardeotis; species Ardeotis arabs. The sequence continues at coordinate 16,882 of JAAGAY010136491.1, read as the reverse complement.
ACTGTCAGGAACGTTCTGATCCGCTTCTCAGGGCTTATTACTTTTTTCCTGAAGCAACCTAAGTTTATCAATTCATGGAAAATTAGGGAGAACATTAAAGCCATAGGATGAAAAGTTTTTGTCATACACTCTGTTGTTTGTTGGTAATTTTCATTATCTTCTGTTCTCTAACGATTTAGCTTCAAATTATTGATAGCCTTTCACTGCCAGCTTTCACTTCTGCTGGCAGAAGTTTGTTCTCTGACTCACAAACATAAATTAACTTATTTGGAGATACTTTCTGCTCCTCTCCTAACCCTTTAATACCTCATGTAGCTAATTCTGGCATTGTCAGCAGGATTGATTTTTGTTTAATTGACAGTAGGTGCATCTGATTCCAGCAGAGATTAATCCTTTTGATGCCATTCCTCAGCAGGTCAGCACTGTACAGACAAGCAGCAGATCACTGCTCCCTGGAGCAGTTTATGCTCTCGGGGACGCTTTACAAACTGGTGTTAAACACAGCTGCAGCTTGAGGCTCACCGGCTCATTTCTTCATTTACCTTCTTATTCAAATCGCTCCCTGTGTCATTCCTGTGTGTCATGGGTGCAAAGGAATTAATGGCATTTATGATTTCTTTTGTCTTAGACATAACATTTTACCATGCTCACAGTGTGTGGGGGGTTTTTTGGGAAGTGCCCTTGATGTAATTGTAAGAGTAATTATTACAGATCAGGAACAGCTTTAAAAACAGGCTTGGTTGAAGGGGGGTGCAGAGTCTCATCTTGGTTGCTTCCAGTGGATCCGTGGTTCAGAACTGATGGAACACGTTGACTGTAACAGTGACAACTTACAGGCAACAAAATCCTTGGCTTTCCTTCTCTCCTCCCCAAGCACGTGTGCTTTACAAGAGATTAATCCAGTTTTGTGCCTATGCTGCGTGTAAACACCAGGATCTGGTGCACACCGTTTTTTGTGCGGGCAATTTTGTGTGGGCACTAACTGGTAAAAGCTACCAACTTCTAGCTGTCCTGGTACCTACCTTAATTCTGTGCACTCCTACTGATAACCCACGTTCCTCAGAAATAAACACGTTACTTGGACTTGCCATAGTTTCTTGTGAGCTGTAATGAATTTGATTTTTACAATCCATGCTGACATCATCCGTAGCAAATTTGTGCTTATCCATTTCTGTTATCTGTTTTTCTGCTTTTCTTTTTTGGCCTTTTTATGAAGCAGTTTCTCGCTGGATTTTAAGTAATCGTTTTGGTTTTTATTTCGAGGAAGACGTGTTTCTCTCCTTATTAAAATGGAATATGTTTTCTTTACCCAAGTGAGCCTGCTGTTCAGAACTAAAAGTTTGCTTTTGAATGGTTTGCTGACTTGCTGATGACAGGCATTGATTCTTACAAGCGATCACAGAATAATTCCTAGTGATACCATCTTCAAACGTGGAATGTTTTGGTGTCTCAGTAGCTATTATGGCACAATAATTTTCTGATACTATTTGTAAATGCTGCTCAAGGAGAGCAGATTTTGTGAGAAATGTGTCCTAAAATAATGTTGTGATGTATTTTGTTGTTGTTTCCTTTCGCAATACAGACATATCAAGTTGACCTGAAGCCAAATGGGTCAGAAATCATGGTAACGAATGAAAACAAAAGGGAGTATATTGAGTACGTATGCATTTATGGAACTTCTCCTGAGTGTAAGAAAGCACAGTTGCACTTGTCTTAGAATGGAACCTGCTGGAATTACTCTAGTTTGTACTCCATCAGATAATCAGAGATCCTTTCAAAAGAAAACCGTATTGTTGGCATTGTTGATACCCTAATCCTTAGAACGTCTGAATTTTAACCTTTCCTGTTCTGTGCATTGCGCTCATCAGGGGAGACTGTGATGTAACAGGAAGCTATTTTCGTAATGGGTAGCCTGAGGAGCATTCAAGAAGGGATGGGATTGCTCTGAATGACAGACATCTGCATCCAGGTTACTCTTGGATGTGTTACAGTAGAGATACAGCTTTTGCCCAGTTTTGTGCCTGCTTCTCTGTTCCCTGAGTGCCAGGAGTAGCTCGCTCTGCTTCGTAGATCTCCACAGCAGCCATGAGCTTCCACCCTAGGATTCAGTTTTTCCTGATAAACTGCTGGGCCACAGTTTATTTATAGGTAGGCTGTTAGATAGAATTACATCTGTCCTCAAATTTTGCAGGCTTCCTTGGGAGTTGTTAATTTCTCGGAGCTCTGGAAATATAAAGCGTGGCTTCCTTTGGGTGCCTAATGCCAGCAGTAAATGCAGCACCCAGAGCCTGGGTGCCAGCCTCCTTTACGAAGAGCCAACGCCTGGCAGAGAGCCTGCCGGCTGTTCCAGCGCACAGACGGGCCTTTGCGCCATGCTCCGCCTTGGGTTAATCTCCATGGGATGAAAACAGTTAATGGCATGTTGTCCAACAGCGTTGGATCAAAAACGTTCTTGGTGGCGTAGGGAAGTCAGAGCTCTGGAGCACGGCGGTGTACGTGTAGGGTTTTGTTGCAGTGCTCGTACTGTTGCTTGTTCATAGGCACTGATCATTCTCCACAATTCCATAAGTCACACAAGATAAATCTGAACAATCAATAAAAAGCTGCTGTTTCCTTCCCATCAGAGCGTGGCTGGGAGATGGCTGAACTTGTGAAGGAGACGCTGAAACTGTTGGGGTTGCTGAAATCTCTAAACGCTTAGTTTGCACTTTGCTGATGAGAGTGCTTACGTGTGGTTTGTTTTTTTATCTGCTCTAGCCTGGTCATCCAGTGGAGGTTTGTAAACAGAGTTCAAAAACAAATGAATGCTTTTCTGGAGGTAAGGTTCTTTAGCTGGTTTTTCCCCCCCAGAATTTTTATTAATGCAGAGTTCTTATCCATCAGTGTCTGCCTTAAGGGAGTGGGGAGCTTTGCATAACCACACAAGTTCTGGAACGCGTATGGTTTTTCATTTCACAGTTTTACCTTGTATAAGAATATATAATTTTTCCCCCATGAGAATAAGGTCATTCTTATTCAAGTTTTAATTACTTGGTCTTGAAATAATTTAGTGATTAATTTTTTAAATTAAGGACTCGTGCTTCAGCAACGGTATTTGGTTTTCAAAACCCTTCTTCGTCCTGTGTCATTTACTTAGGTTTCCTGAAGCCTGTTAGATAAAACTTAACGTTACATTATATGAGAATTTTAACTTTGCTTTGCTTTCCTTTAGGGATTCACAGAACTTCTTCCTATTGATCTGATTAAAATTTTTGATGAAAATGAACTAGAGGTGAGTTTCATTGATGCCCAGAGACAATAGCTCAGTAATGCCCATCACAAGAAGATGTGTTATGTTCTAGGCTCACCTTTCGCTTACTCGTCTTAAGTGAATTTGCAGACAAAGATGCTTTGCTTATAGTGGGAAATCAGATTTTTGTCCCTAACCAAAAAATCTGTCAATCACATAAAAGCACAAAAACCTGTAAGTATGCAGTGAGGTGGCTGAGTCAGTGCCTACAAAAGCACGTGAGCAGCTTACTGAACTAATGCCGTTATGCCTACAGCAGCCATCTTTTGCGCGAAAAGCCATAAAAGATGCTGTCACCCGCAGCGTACCTACTCGGTGTGCGGCGTTTCTCCAGTAAAATGAAACGGTCTCCTCTTCATTTGCATTTGTCTTTGCACCGCTTGGCTGTTTAAAAGGTCAGACAACAGGGGGAAGGCGTAACCTTGTTTTCTGATAGAGCGTACAGGATAACACAGTGCTGTCTTCAATTAACGCCGAAACAATTTACTTCCATACGCAGTTACTGATGTGCGGCCTCGGCGACGTTGATGTTAACGACTGGAGACAACATACAATCTACAAAAACGGTTACTGCCCCAACCATCCCGTTATCCAGTGGTTCTGGAAGGTAATCCTGTTTACCACATCTGGCGCTCTGGCTGTTCCTAGAAGTGCAGGTGCCTGTATTGTTTTGCGGAGTCCATTATGAAATGTTTTTCTTCATAAAACTGCTTGAAGACACCTGTCTGTGTTGGAAGGGACAGCTGCGGTACTCACGAGAGACTGCACCAGAAACAGACCCCTGGTAGCCGCTCTGGATCTTTGGTTTTATGGAAGGTGTCTTGCAGTATTTGTGAAGCAAAACACTTTTATGAAAAGTATGTCCTCAGAAGAACCACTAAAAGGTTTTTCCTGTAATAGCCATAGATTTTTCAAGGGCATGTCTGTTTTTCTTAAAAATACCGTGCCAGTGACTGCGTGTGTGTGCCAACAGGCCGTGTTACTGATGGATGCTGAGAAGCGGATTCGGTTACTGCAGTTCGTTACCGGGACGTCACGCGTGCCTATGAATGGATTTGCTGAACTTTACGGTGAGTTTCCCTTCAGCTGCCCCCAGGTTACACTCACTGCTGGAATGGTTCAGACCGCTTCTGAACGCGAACACGAGAACCTGGCCACGACCGAAACGCAGTCATAGCCAGCCTTGGACCCCCCGTAAGAATTCTCCACCTGGATGCCAAGAGCACGGGAGAATTGGAGTGATACACTGAGAAGGAGTAAAGTTTTGTACACCATGGGTGGTAGGTGGATGCTTTCCTAGCTCCCACAGCTCCCGGTGTTTTTCAGTTGGCTGTCTCCAGGAATAATATTCATGTCATAGAAGGAAGAGGAGGATGCATGTTTAGTGCTTCTGTTTTTCAGTGTGTGTGTTTTTCTTTTGCGTGATACATGCACTACACAGAGGCAGTTAGATAAACTTAACAAGCTACCTGCACTTGGAAACTGAGCATTCCTATTTCCTTAATGTAAGATAGTTTGTGCCAGTTGAAAAATCTGCCCTACAATTTATGCAAACATTTAATTTTTAAAATAATCTATACGCCATGCCTGTAGTGTCCCATAACTTATCTTTCATCTGATTTCCCTTTTCACCCAGGTTCCAACGGTCCTCAGCTGTTTACAATAGAGCAATGGGGGAGCCCAGATAAACTGCCCAGAGCTCACACTTGGTAAGTCACAGCAGCCTAAGCCTGGATTGCATTCCCGTGGCGTTGCACTGCCAAGGGGGCGGGGGGCGGGGGATGGCTGCCACGCGCCGGTGTAGCTTAGCTGTGGATCACACGGCTCTCTGTGAGGCAGGATGCGCTGGAGCCCACGCCCCCGGCTGTGTGTGCAGGTAGGGATGGAGGAGGCAAAAAGCCGTGGGTGTGCCGCTGCTGCCAGCCACTGCAGAACGCAAGGAGCGCAGGTCAGGGCCGTGCCCCTGCTGCCCAGCAAGGCGGGGGCTGCCCGCTCAGGGCGGTGTGAACGGCTGCGCTGCAGGAGCAGGCAGCCGCAGGGGTTCTGCAGGAAATGCAGGGGCAGGGATCCAAAACAAGTAGTCCGAAGTATTCCCACTCTATCCCAAGCATTCCGAAGTATTCCCACTCTATCCCAAGTATTCCAAAGTATTCCCGCTCTATCCCAAGCATTCCGAAGTATTCCCAGTCTATCCCAAGTATTCCAAAGTATTCCCACTCTATCCCAAGTATTCCCAAGCATTCCCGCTCTATCTGAAAGAGTCCGAAGTATTCCCGCTCTATCCAAAGTAGTCCAAAGTATTCCCGCTCTATCAGAAGTAGTCCTGCTCTGTCCCAAGTATTCCGAAGCATTCCCGCTCTATCCCAAGTATTCCCAAGCATTCCCGCTCTATCCAAAGCATTCCCGCTCTATCCGAAGTAGTCCCAAGTATTCCCGCTCTATCCCACGTATTCCCAAGCACTCCCACTCTATCCCAAGTAGTCCCAAGTATTTCCGCTCTATCCCAAGTATTCCAAGCATTCCCACTCTATCCAAAGTATTCCCGCTCTGTCCCAAGTATTCCGAAGCATTCCCGCTCTAGCCCAAGTAGTCCGATGTATTCCTGCTCTATCCCAAGCATTCCCGCTCTATCCGAGGTAGTCCCAAGTATTCCTGCTCTATCCCAAGTAGTCCGAAGCATTCCCACTCTATCCGAAGTATTCCTGCTCTATCCGAAGTAGTCTGAAGTATTCCCGCTCTATCCCATGTATTCCGAAGTTTTCCCGCTCTATCCCAAGTATTCCCACTCTATAGTCCCACTCTATCCCAAGTATTCCAAGCATTCCCACTCTATATAAAGTATTCGTACGCTATCCCAAGTATTCCGAAGTATTCCCACTCTATCTGAAGTAGTCCCAAGTATTCCCGCTCTATCCCAGGTATTCCAAAGCATTCCCACTCTATCCCAAGCATTCCCACTCTATCCCAAGTAGTCCGAAGTATTCCCACTCTATCCCAAGTATTCCTGCTCTATCCCAAGCATTCCGAAGTATTCCCGCTCTATCCCAAGTAGTCCGAAGTATTCCCGCTCTATCCCAAGCATTCCGATGCATTCCCGCCCCTGTGTCAAAGCCGAAATGTTTTCCAGTCCCCTGCATGCGGTGGGCAGGTTCCGTTGGTTGTTTTCCCAAATTCCCTCCTCCGGCTCCGCGAAGGGCGTGGCGCACAGGCGCTGCCGGGCGCGCTGCGGCCCGGGCAGGCGGGGCTCAGGCGGGGCTCAGGTTGGGGCTCGGGCGGGGTTCGGGCCGGGCTGAGCGGCGCTGCGGGGCAGGCGAGGACGGGCGCGGGGAGCGGCTGAGGCGGGGCGGGTGGGGCAGGCCCCGCGCTGGGCTCCAGGGCCTGTGGTGGGCGCCGTGTGTTTCCAGCCGTTCTGAGTGACTCTCCCGCTCCCGTTCAGCTTTAATCGCCTGGACTTGCCGCTCTACGAGTCCTTTGAAGACCTGCGCGAGAAGCTCCTCATGGCGGTTGAGAACGCCCAAGGCTTTGAAGGAGTGGACTAAGCCGCGGCAGCTTGCCCCCCCAGCAAGTTCTGCTTGCACTTTTGCATTGGCCCGCCGGCGCGCGGGACCGCGCGGAGCAGCTGCACGGCGCTGGGTCACGGAGCACAGCCTGGACACGCAGCTGCCGGAACCCAGCCCTTGAGCCGCGGCCGGGGAGGCTTTGCTGCGGGTTCCGCAGCAGCGCGCCCGCTGCTCCGCGAGAACTCTGAGCACATTTCAGCAGGACTTACTCTATTTATGTTGTGCCTCTGTAGGCAAAGCCCTTAATAAATATTTTACGTAATTTCTAATGACAAAGAATGGAATTAATCATTTTACAGGTATGGTATTACAGCTCATGTTTACTTTTTAATTGATTTAGACATGTTCAGATTTTGTTTCATGACAATTAAATATCATACACTTGGAAAAATGAGCATTTTTCTTAATTTCATACCAGGCGATGCCAGCGGCATTTTTTCAAAGCACATTTTGAGCCTTGTGTTCCCAAACCATTAAGCACGTAGGAGAAAGCCGTGTTGGAAGTTTTCTCTACCTGGGCTCCACCTCCAGCGCATCTCCGCGTTGAGCACATAGCTATTTTCTGTATCCACAGGCATGGACTGGCTGTTGCATTTCTGTATAGCTATTCCAATAGTCACGCGGCACGGAGAATCCTAACACAGCATGCCGGAGCTCCTGCTCAAAAAAGAAACCGCCCGTGGCGGGTCATCTTTACGTGTACTATCAACACGGGGGCAGGGCTGGCAGTAATCGTTTTAAGATGTGTGTAACCCTGTGTTGATCTCTGTACAGCGATTCTTTCATTATCCTGCCCTCTTTCCTGCTCGCAAAGGAGGCATCCCGAAGGAAAGCTGGCGCGGTGTGACTGGCACCACGGCAGACAGGTCTGTTGCCTCCCGTTTGTACGCGTTTGCTAATGGAATTGCATAACAGCGGGGTTGTTTCTAACCGCAGCGACTCTGCAGGCACTTTACGTGACACGTGGAAGGCAGATCTGGTTTTTATCAGAAACGTTTGTGTGATTCTGTTCCTTCTCACTGCACATGTCTTTCTGGTGCAATATCTATCAATTGTGAATCGGGCTGCTGCTGATGTATAAAAGAAAAAGAAAAATACAACAAAAACACAGATATAGAGCTGAAACGTGTTCCTCAGCAACTGTTTTTGTGATTATTTTTTCCTTAGTCACAGAGGTTTATTTACTAGACACTGCTATCTAATCGGTTTTGGTACCTATGCCCTGTTGCATGCTTAAACTAGTGTCCGAGTTGCATCTCCGTTGTGACGGACTAGAAGGAAGGACTGCATTTGATCCGCGGAGGTTAAATGGCTCCAGTACTGCCAGGGTAGGTTTCAGGGTGTGGCTTCAGCAACTTAGCGCGCAGTTTTCCAAGTTCTGCCCGCACACTTACCTCTGACAGGCTTTGTCCCCAGGATCCCAGCTCATGCTTGTGAAGCAAGGTGACACCGCGTGCCAAACCAGAATTTCACCTCATTGCCAACAGCTTTTTAGCCCTGTCCCCAGCACCCCCGGGCAAGAGCAGCCTAGGCCTGAGAAGCAGCAGCTGTTCTGCAGGAACCCCACCACACCCGTACTCCAGCGGAAAAGGCCAGGGCGAGGAGCCGCAGCGCTACTCAGTCAGCAAACCCTTGTGTGCTAGCAAGAAGTCTGAAGAGCTAACAGATGCACGAGGAAGGTTGTTTTATTATTCTGAGACAGGTTAATACTAATTTTCTATTAAATATGTTTCCTGACATTCCTTCTGACCTTTTACCGTTGATGAGCGAGCCTGAACATGAGAAAGTGGATAGAGAAACTCCGTACTGATGGCTCGCTGTGGGAAGGAGCACGGGGAAGGTAGGGAGAGCCTGAGCTAAAGCCAGGGCCTAGCAGACTTGTGCAGCTCCTGCTGAAATGTGTGCCCTTTCGGCCGTCTTGCCCTTCACGCAAATCGCACGGTTTCTTACCAGGGGCATAAGTAACCCGGAGCCAGCCTTCAGGAATGACCACGACTACTTCTAGGATAAGCTGAGGGGAACTGCTCAGCCCAGTCCCGATTCTCCATAAAAGCGTTTGTTGGAGGTAGCAGACACCTTCCTGTTCTAGAACGAGCGTGGCTGCCACAGGCTTGGCATGGCTGTAGGTACAGGGACACAAGCCCCTGCGCCAACGTACTGTACACCGGTGCCCCTCCAGGTCCTGTGAGTGGTGGCTACCCTGATGGCGCAACCAGAAAGTTAAAGTCTCCAGGAAGTTACCGTCACTTTTGCAGTCACCCATGTGAGGCTCAGTAAACGGCCTTAGTGTGCACAGCAGCCGCTGCAGAAGTGGATTTTTATTCTGCAGGCCTCTGAACATGAAGCTGTAGTGCTGTTAGCCACGGCCTCAGCTGGAGTCTGGACTGGCCAGCCGGGAGTCCTCCTGCAGCTCCTGAAGCTGCATTTGAAGGAGTCTTTCCAGGAAAAAAGGTCCCTGAGTGTCATTTACTTTATTTTAAAACATCTAAATCACAAAGCAACTAACACTCCTGTGAGACCTGAACCACAGCATTGTGCCTTCCCCCGCACAGGACACCCTTCTAGACTGAGTTTGGCCCCTTCACCGCAACACGGACCAACAGTATTTTAAAAGTTTCTATTCAGCCACAGTTTTTTCATTAATAAGTGGTAATCATAAAGGCAGTACCTAAAGCATTCCTTGTTTGCTCAAGAAGCCTTAAAGCAAATAATTCATGAAAAGGGTAGTCACAGTGCAGAATGCAGGGCCTGCAGCTGTCCCTCCTGCTCACGCGCAGGCTCACGGCGCGGTGCCGGGTAACGCTGCAGTTAGTGTGCACCACACTGACCACATTGCCTCCCGCTCGCGTGCCTCGCGGCTGGAGACTCTGCTTTTTAGCGTTCGGTCCAAAACTAACAACAAACCCCACCCCTTTACCACAAGAATTATCCCATGCCGACGGCTCCCTCAGAGTTCTGAGTGAGAGGAGCTCGAGTGCCACGCGAGCATGTCATGTGCCACGCGAGCATGTCGTGTGCCGGTAAATGAGCAGAGGACGCTGCTGTAAGCTCAGCCACGCAGCTCACGCTGTCCTGCTCCCCCGGGGCTGCACTGCGTTGTCCTGGGCTCAGCCCTGTCCCCCGGTAATCCTGACCGCAGCATTCCGCCATAACCTGGTCCTGAAGCTCTGGGTGAAGCATTTACATCACAGTGAAGGGCGAGGAGTTGTGAAAAGTAGGGAGGCCAGGGAAAGGAAGCTGGATAGCTGGACTGCACTTTTAAGAGTTAAAAATAGAAGTGATCATACCTACATGATTGCAAGGGCTAATTAGCAGTGTGTATAGTAGAAGAAAGGTAGATTACCAGACTGGACATCTGAACACGTACACTGATTTCCTTATCTTTTGAATAAAAGCTTTTCCTTTTGTATGTAAAATTACAACAAAGAAAGGAGCCCTGCAGTCTTCAGCCAGCTGTTAGGATGCTGCACTGAGCAGTAACGCGTATCTGAAACGCACGGGAAACTTCCAGAACCGGGCTGTGCCCGCATGACCGCTGCGTCCCCAGCAGGGCTGTCCCAGTGCCCCACAACCCCTCAGACACCGCACCGTCCGCACAGACCACAGCCGGGCATCTGTCGATGCACGCCTCAACGTTCGTCCACGTTACCTTCCGCTTACACGTTGGGTTTTTCCCTTTTCTATATTATTTGCACATAGACCTTGCATTTTTTCCTCTTAATTTTTCAAACGTATGCACAAACATATACACAGTGTACACAGCAGCACGTGCGTTGCATTGTTATGCTGTAATCCATTCTCTCGGAGGTAAAGAGGCTGCTGAGCCCTCCAGCTCCCCTGCACATTTCCAACAGCCACGCAACAGTGAATATGTTGTGATTCTCAAAACCCAAATGGAAAATTCCAGAAAACTATGTTGCTATGTTCTGTGTTTGTGAACACAAATTTTAAATCTAATTTAAAACTGAGATTATTAATATTTCCAACCATGAAAAAGTGTCAAACATTCCAGACTAAATTCACACTGTTCAATTTTTTTAAATCATCTCATACTAGAAGACTATTCAAAATTATGCTAAGCTACCTTAAATTGATTTTTAAATTACTACTTACAAATAATGCTCATTTTCACAATTAACACAGCTTTAAACTGTGGGGAAAGGATTTGTTTATGGACAAAGTCATTTTTTCCATTTATTTTCTGAGGAGCAGTGAAAGGAACTGTAGTTTGTTTTCCTGACAGCAAAAGCTCAATGTGACAAAACGAAGTTGTTGTAATGAAATGATGCAACTTTAATTAAATATTGAATAAAGAATTATGGAAGCTACAGCATTTTATACTTCAAATATATTTGTCTAACTGAAGCTTTGTTTTGTTTTGTTAAGAAAAATTGTCTTAAGGTCACAGTTTACAGGAAGGCTTTCACAGCTGGGATGCAGCTGGGGGAGCCCAGTGCAGTCCCCCCTGTAACCTATTTGTTTTAAAGGGACTAAGCACACCCTCCACATACTGCAGCTTCTGTACAAGGGGATCCCAGATTCCTGCCCGGGACAGTGCCACCTGTACAGTGGTCCTAGCGGAATGAGAACGCAGCCCTGCACAGAGCTCACAGCGGGCGCGGGCCCCTCCAGAAGGCGGGAGGAGGTACCCTCTCTGTAAGGACAGGAGCCGTTCCGTGAGGTTACTGATTACAGCGTTCTCTGACGAAGCATCACTAGATACAACACCAAAACTGCACCTCTCCCAGCCTCTTACTGCTGTCATCTCCTCCGCTCCACCATCCTGTCTCCGACCAGGCCTGTAATACTCCAGACTGCCATCAGAAGTTCTGTTCTTGAGGCACCCAGCTGGGCAGCGACCACACAAAGCGGCGCGCTTTCAGACTTCCCCTGTTTAAGCCATACCCGAGATAAGTGTGACTCTTCCCTCATCATTTTCATTGCATAGCTTCTATGTGTCCAGCAGGATTTCCCGCAGCCCACAACAGTGCGTGTGCTACAAAGCGACCTGCTTGCAACAAGGTCCAGTGTAACGCTGTAAGGCTATGCATTGGTAGATGTGTCTGACTTTCAGCGTTACAGCTCCAGTGTTGTAGTACCAAGGACAGCTTGTTGACAGCAATGGAACTAATGCTGCCTTTTCTGTTCATCAGTGTGAATGCCTCACTTCAAAAAACCACACCAAACAAAACCCAGCAACAAAACCAAACCAAAACCAACCAAGCCCAAAGCCCCACCACATTGCACTTCTGACCTAACAGCTCCCTTGAACGCAGTACGTTCCTCCCCAGCCAGTATCAGCGCGTGAGGGCTGCAGATGCGCTAAGCCATCTGTCAGGCCCAAACACAGACTCAGCCGGTAACAAATTGTCTCCTGGCTTCTGAGCTTCACGCGGAGCCCTGCCTGCACACCACACTGGTCTGACTCGCACTGATACACATCAAGTGTCACATCGCATACGCTTGTGGCTACCTTCTGCTGCAACTTGCTGAAGGGAAGGAAAAAAGGCAGGGGGGATGGATACCTCCCTCCTACATGTTTTGGCATAGTTACATCCAATAGGTTTCACAAAAAAAAAAAACAAAACAAAAAAAACCAAAACAAAAAAACCCATACCACACAGCAATTCTATTTGTGTTTCTAATTGGAAATTAAAATTAAGTTGTGGCAAGGTAGTGTTCTAAGCCCGTAGCAAATGGCAAATCCTTACCATGTGCTGTTCGTACATGGCTAGTACAGTTTTGGTGCCCCTGAGGAACAACCCAACACACCTGTGTCAACCCACTCAAATCCCAAATCCACACCTGCAGCCACCCCCACCCTGCGGTCACCCACAGAGATGCTGCAGTAACTGTGAACAGTGAACATGTTCATGTTTCCAGCCCAAAACCCGGCTGCTTCCAACCCTGACATCTCCTTCTCCTGACGAGGGAAAAGACCCTACACTACCCAATTAATTCCCTTTCTTTAAGCGTGCTGTCATTAAGAAAAACCAACCACACCAGACCAAATTAAAGGTCCAGTCGGACAAGTACCTGATTTGTGGATTCTGCCAAAACAGCTTAAGAGTAGTGCTTCCAGCACGCACAAGTGACATGCAGCTCAAGGACCTGCTGCCTTTTTCTTTGCATGTCAATCGCCATATATCTGACATTTTTTAAATAAATAGTTTCTAGTGTCATGGGAAATTCTGCTGTTTACAGCTGCTTGAGCACAGCGCCCGTGACCATGTTCAGCGCAAAGGAGTATCTCCCTTCGCTTTGAGCCTGACACCTCGTATCTTTTCTCTCGTACACATTCATCCTTGTGTTCCTCAGACACCTCTGCCCCGCTTGCTATCTCTGTAGCCCAGAGCTCTCTGGGTCCCTTCGCGTGCCACGGCTCGCAGTCTGGAAGGCTGTCAGAGCAACACTTCCTACAGACTCATGTGGATGCCAACACAGGCTCTTACTCTGGAGCTGGTGCCCTCAGGCGGAAACGAGTCCTGCCAGCAGCTTGGGACCCAGCCAAGGGGAGATAAAGCCAATAAGAAGTACAGTCACACTTATATCACCAGCAACAACCTGAACAGCAAGTCCATCACCTCTGCAGGCTGAGAAAGGGCTTCGGTAACGTTTGGAATTGCCACTGCAGTGCTGGTGCCAAACACCTTCCAGGGCATAGCTAGAGAAACACTGATCAGGAGTGCCAGAGAGCACCACACACCCACGGCCACTGCAGCGTTAACTCCGTGGGCTTGGCTACGCGTCATCCGCCCTGCGGAACAGCGGGACAGACCTCAAGCTAGTACACGCTAATGCCCAGAAATCGTTATCTATGTTAGGACATCAATGATGTCAGGATAACAGAGTAGAACAGTCGTGCATATGAGAATTACAGTTATTGTTGAAGATTTAGGTATAACCAGATTTAATGAGTATTTGGGCACTGAAAATCTACAGGCAATCACAAAAGGCTGAAATGCCTTTTAAAAAGACCTGGTCCATACCCTTTTCTCAAAGCCAACCTCCTCTGCTGCAGCAATCTTCAGTGTTTTAGATCCAGCTGAACGATGAGTTGAATTTCATGCCTTTCTTTCATTCCAAGGTTGGCTCTACATAAAACCCCCTGTCATTTGCATTCCTACACAACACTACCATCAGAAAGGCACCCAGGGCTTGCCATGGCAACCCCACAGGAAATGCTCCTGTTCAAGGACCACAGCGACAAATAATCTCTCGATGATTACCATTGATTATTTTCCCAAGCTTTTGATTGAGAGCCTTGTTCAAATTCAATTTATTCTTGCTCTATTTTCAGTCATTTGCTGTGGGTGTTTCATTAGCTTGACAGATTAGACTCTTGAGTTTAAAGTCCAATACAATATAAACTCAAGATATATTCATTAGAGATATACACTGTTGTAAATCTATTATCTGTTACCTTGTCATCTCAACTTTATTAATAGAGGTTTTTAATTTAAATTTCACAACATTTCCCTCTCTTTGATAATTCTCTATCAGCAACATACAACAATGCAATAACTTAATTTTAAGCTTATTTTTTCAAATTAAAGTATTTTCAATTTTTAAAGTGTTCTAATAATTTGCTTGTGAGCTTGACCTTCTGGAGTGCTGAACGCACTCGCTGTCATCTAACGGACTTTAGCTGTAGTGTACACTTACACAGCAACGTGAGCAATAACAGTGCCTCAAACCAGCGCCAGTGACTCGGGTAGCAGAGTCACAGTAACACGAATACAGCAGTTGTGCTCTGCTCGCCAGCTTTTACTCCCTGGTCTGGCCAGCTTGAGCTAGCACAGATGCTATTAGAAACACAACATGACTTTTGCTGCCTATGCACAGAAACAGGTGGGACAAACCTGCGGCTCGTGCTTGTTCTGCTGATTTGGACTCGTTACTCGCCCCATTTAATCACTTTCTCAGGCGCACTCGTACTGCTGCGTTTGTGGATACCACGTCTATGCCATAGAGGTTTTCTGTCTGCGCTTTAGAGCTTTCCTCCAAGCTGTGGTAACCTCGATTTTCACTTTACAGATCACTACTGGATCAGCTAGAGGACACGACCTCCCTGTGAAATCAGTTTTTACACAAAAAGGTAAACTTTGGACCTTGGACTGAAGTTAAAGAATAACAGAGATGGACACCAGATCAATACTTGGCAAATACTAGTCGCATGCAGCAGACAGACACTTCTCTGCTGTACCTCTAAATATTTTGGTATGCTGATGCAGAACAGCTCTTTAAAGGTTTCTTTACACACAACAAAAGAAAAAGACACTTTGAACCAGCTAGGGGTTAATATTTTGTGCAAGTCTAGGAATTTTTCTTCTGCAGCCCCTCTAGGAGTTCAGGGAATTGAGGGCTCTTTCTTCCAACAACTGACATTTTCCCTACTATCCCAGTGATTTCCTTTGCTCCAGTGCTTTACTTCTGTGAACAACAGCTTTTAAGAAAATTGTCAAGTTTTAAGCAGTTCAACTTCCTAGTCAGGCATGCAGATGGTTCACTGTCTCCGATTAATAATAACGTAAATAGAAATTGTGGTTACATGTTGTTATCTCAATGGTTTGTTACAACATGCACATCTTGCACTATTTCCCAGATGTTTCCCTAGGTATAAAAATAAATAGGAGCACGCAGTCTAAATTATAAATTCTTTCCTCCTCTTCTTTATAAAGGACTTTATTGTTTGATAGCAAGGCAGGGAACATCTCCCTGTCTCTCCTTTCTGCCTTTTATTCCTAGCAACAGTTCCAACCCTAGGACCAGAGTCTGCAGATCAGCCAGTATTCAGGGAGAATTAACCTCCGAGACAGAAAGGCAGGCAGTATTACAGCACAAGGAAGCAGCCCAAGAGAAATTAGTGTTCCTCAGATACCCAGATTTGACAAACATGGCATTTTTTAAAAAATGCAACTATCTTCAGATTTTTTTGGACTCTGAATTCTCAGGATAATGGAGAGGCTGATGTTTTATTTGCTAAGACAATCTTTTATGGTGCGCTGTCACCAGCATTGTACTTCCTTCACTGTCTTTTGGAACACAGAAAAATCCATCAGGATTTAAATGTAGAGCCAAACACTAAAGAGAGCCAGTATTAGTTCTTGTAAACCAGAAGTTCTGGATGAGAATTTTAATCTCCTCCAGTGAGGATTCCTGGAAGCAAGATGTCCCTTCATCTCTTAACTTAGATTAAAAAAAAAAAAAAAAAAAAAGAGAAAATACCCCTGCTTCCCAAGGAGACCCCTTCTCCTTCAAGTTGTTAACAGTTGCTCTTGTGTCTGGCCTCTCTCAGGTCTTGAATGCAGGAGCCAGAAGACTCAGATCAGATCCAGTTCCCAAACCTCTGGCCTCTGATGCCTTTACAGAGCACATCAAACCACCGAAATATACTTTGGTGATACATACACAACATATATTGATAGTTCTACCACAAACAGTTACAGGTCTGTGAAGCTCAGCAGAGGTGCATCCTGACCAAGAACAAGTCGGGCAAAAAGGCCAGGAGGCCTGTGTGGATGAGCAAGGAGCTCCTGGACCAACTGAAAGTGAAGAAGGAAGCCTATAGAGGGTGGAAGCAGGGACAGGTAGCCTGAGAGGAATACAGAGAGGCTGCGCGGGTGGCCAGGGATCGGGTGAGGAAAGCTAAGGCCCTGATGGAATTGAATCTGGCCAGGGATATAAGAAGCAACAAGAAAGGCTTCTATAGGTATGTAGGGGACAGAAGAAAGTCCAAGGAGAATGTAGGCCCCCTCCGGAAGGAGACTGGTGTCCTGGTTACCCAGGACACAGAGAAGGCTGAGGTACTCAATGACTTTTTTGCCTCAGTCTTCACCAACAAGGGCTCTTGTCTCACCACCCAAGCCGTGGAAGGCACAGGCAGGGACTGCGAGGACGAAGAACCGCCCACTGTACTCGAGGAGCAGGTTCGGGATCATCTGAGGAACCTGAAGGTGCACAAGTCCATGGGGCCTGATGAGATCCATCCGCGCGTCCTGAGGGAACTGGCGGATGAAGTTGCCAAGCCCCT
>JAAGAY010136489.1:0-11220 GCA_011801015.1 Ardeotis arabs | reverse complement strand
AGTCAAATTCTAATTTTAGTGTTCATTAAACATGGGTAATTCCCAAGCCAATCCCTGCATCACCTAGTATACATAATACCTCTACAATATAGGTCATCTTAGCTTAGAAAACATATACAGACATCAAAGTGCAACCATTTCATTGTAAGTATTAACTTTATAAATAATTATGAACTTCTTAATTCTTTACAAGGTGCTGTATAATCACAAATGTTTAAAAAACATTACAATAGGAAGAGAGGTGGGTGGTTATGGTATATAGGTGTGTATATATACACACATATATAACCCACACGTGAAGAGATGTCTAAATAAGCATGTGTCTGTCTACTTGAGGCAGAAGGAAGGATGTTTTCCTGAGGTTTTCACTTCAACAAAAATAAAACCTCAAATCTGCTGTCCTAATAGGTGTTCTCAGCTTCTCCCTGCTCTCTACACGGCTCTTCTGTGCAGGGAGGTCCTAACCAGCCAAGATGATGGTTTCAGGTTCCTTTGAGGCGCTGGGGCTGAAGTAGGACGCGGTAGTAAGATTGTGAACACACTGCATCAAAGTCCAGCACTGGTGGAAGCCCTCCACAAAGGTGTATGAAGTACAGCCACATCCTTCCTTCCCTTTTCCCCTTATCATCTCCAGCCCTGTGACACGGAGGCTGCAGGGCAGATGCTCCACTATGTCTATACCAAAATGTAGCACATCTTTTGTGTGTCACAAAGGAAGCACATGTTTTTACTCACTTTTTGGGTGCTGCAACTGAGGCATAGAGACTTGTGCTTTCAGAAGCTCCCTGGAACTTGAGTGACCGGGCTGAGTCGTATTACTGGAGAGGAGCTCATTCCGTGTCTCTACAGAAATGAAGTAGAAAGGAGATAATTCAGCACTGTGCTAGTTATGCCAGAACTCATAAAATAATTAAAACTGGACAATTATGTCAGGCCAGACAAGCCTGATACAGAAAGCAAGGGATAAGTTGTAACACTGGAAGTAGGGACTGTACTGAAATGAGCCCTGCAAGAGGATACACTTCCCAAAGGACATGGATGTATAATTTACTATTAAACTCTGTTATTTTATCAGAAGCATGGCAATCTCTAGTGAACTTCAGAGCACTAGGTAGACGCTGTCTTGAAGCCAGAGAGGAGCTGAGTTGGGAACAAACAGATCTCAGAGCAATAATGAAACTCAGTCCATTTTTTGACAACTTGAAAGGTGGCCCGACCGGCCAGACGCCACCGCAGCGCTGGTCTGAGTGCCCGCGTGGCTCAGCGGCCCTGCCCTCGGCAGCTGGCCCCGCCGTGTCTCACCGACGGAGGCCGCTTGGTCGCAGGAGCCAGGCCTGACCGCGCACACGGCACAGAGTCACTCTGCACCGAGCAGCTGCTGCGCGCACACGGCCCGGCTGACTTCTTCAGGTGGACCCAAGAAAGCCGCCTCCAAAATACCTCTCCCTAAGAATCATTTATTGTTTCCTCTAAGCAACATCTGTTACCAATCTAATAGCAGCATTTTAAACACGCACCCTTGCACAGCATTAATGTGAGAAAGTGGATTAAATATAGTTTGACTGGTTGCATTTTAACAGCTCCATAGCTAATGTTGTTTATGGGCTGTTGGGTTTCTTTTTATTAATTTATATTGATTTTAAGTGCTCAGAAAAGCACAGCCTGATAGAAGGAGCTCGAGCCAGGCAAAGGACTGATCAGCAGTAGGCACGCATCCCCACACAGCGCTGCCAGGGGAGCTCATTTGCAGCGAGCAACGCACCTGCCTCTCCGCTGCCAGGTCCCCTAACGTGAGCCCGTTCCTCAACCAAAGCAGACGTTATTCTTCCACAGGGAGAGCAAGCAGCAGCTTAGAGATCAGGCCGGGGTTACCCTGCTTCTCCGAGTCTCGCTCTAACCTAGGAATGGTTTTAATTCTACCTGAAAGAACTCCACATAGAAAGATGCAGGTCTCCATTTGAGAATGGAAACCAATGGCTTTTCTGCCAAGAATACGGCAGAAAAATTAAAAAAAAAAAAATAGTAAATTCCTGAGCAAGGAGCTACCCCTTCTATTCACAACATTTCTGCACTGAGCAGGTGATGAACTAGTAGCAACTTGCACAGAAACTCTAGAGTTTTACAGTTCATGGCCAACTGCTTTCCATCACCTAGAAACAAACCCAGATCGTTCCTCATCCTCTCCCTCCAATGCTTTTGCTCAGCTGGTCACTTACACAGTTCCACCACCTCACCATTCCTAGGCACTTCAGGGTAAATGAGGCTAATCACTGCTGCTCCGTACAGCTGACTCTTATCACTTCTCGAACCTTACTTAGGAAATTACAGTGGGATTGATTATTTGGGATGGGATTTCAACCCCTCACACTCCTCGCTAGGTCACATGTCGTGCTTTATTTATATCTGCCTCAGTTATCCTGAGGACAAGTGGAAATTTGTCAGTCATCATGGACAGAGTAAGAGTCAAGTCAAACGTGAAGGATATCTTCAGGTTTTTTTTCTGTTCCAGGCCTTCACTCGCCCTGGATCTGGCTGCTTTTGCTCAGTTGTTGACTAAACCAACCTTGCCACTTACAGCAGAACAAGGAATGTAAAAAGAAAGTTGTGGCTGATACTGAGAGCATTACTAATTAGCTCCTAAGAACACAATTAGGAAAGAAGGAACCAGTGGGTAAAATGGAGGGAGAAGGAAAAGGAGCTATTTATGAATGCTAAGTATGTATAAATAAAAGAGATAATAGGGGTGGAAAGAGGAAGAGAATTGAAAACTACAGATACAAATGATAAACTAAGAATTGTAGAAAACTGACAAGAGAAGTAAAAGGATATAGGGGTCAGCAGAATTAACAGCAATAAGAAGAATTTATTCTTAGTATGTTAAAAACATTGGAATCCTAAGAATGAAATGGAAAGATGCCAAGAAAGGCAGATACATTTACTAACAGTAACAAGCTTTGTTCAAGGCTGTAAGAGGCACAAACACTGGCAAATTGACAAATATTTACAAAATATCACTTGCAAAGTGAAAAAAAAAAAAAAGTGTAAGTTGGGCAAAGCCATATGTGTTGAAATGTCACCTTCCACACAAGAAGAGTCAGGCTAATTGTAAGGCAGCTCTCCTCACATACAGTGTACAATGATCTTTTCAGGCTATAAAGCCTTCGGAAACACCACTTCTTTATTAATCTGTACAGAACCTACCACCATTCAAGTCATGCGCTAATGGGAATGGTACCACTGCTATAAAATAAATTTGAGCCAATGCTAACAGAATATATGAAAAACAAATCTGTTGGGAAATCCAGAGTATCCTTCTGATCCAGTTGTTTGATTACACATAGTTTATTATGTCTCTTGGTTTTCCAGTTTGTAAAATGAGGAAAATAAACATCCCTATCTGGCAAGTTTCTAAAGTTAAGGAATCATCTGAAATGCTCTAGGACTGGCACTTCAAGAGTGTTATGCACGATGCCATACATTAGCTAAACCACCTTTCTTGGGGAAGAAAGATTTACCCATCACGTATGAGCACCACACACATTTCAAAGACAAAAAAAAAAAAGAGTAAGGAAAAAAAAAAAAAATCCATTGAGGCTATTTAGATTTTCCAGAAAAACCAAGAGAGAGTATGACCCGCAGCTCCTGACTGTCAGTGGGAGCTGGGAACCCACATCCCTTTGAAAAGCTCAGCTTAAATATTTCTTGGTTTTGACCCAATAAATTCTGCAAAGAAATGAATAAATACCTCACTTCAGTTCCTATCATCTCTGCTTCCCTCCCTTGCTGGCAGCCCAATACCGAATTCATTAAATTTCATTAAAATATACATCTGGGTCCTGCTTTTACAAGGCTATGAAACCTGCAGGTCTTTGCGGAGCAGAATCAGCTGTTCCCTCTTTGATACGGCCTCTCTGGCATCAGGACACTAGATCTGAGTTAAAGATCCCCCTTACCCAGCCGAGAGTCAGCGAGTTCCTGTGATACAAGCACTGGTTCAGCTAAAGATGAAGGCTGGCTTAATGATGATGAAGTTTGGTGCTCTGTATATGCAGCACTAGAAAACTACAGCTCCCATAAGACACCCTGGCAGTCGAGGAAGAAACACTTTACATGTCAATGGGACCCAAAACATAATTTGGTTCTAAAAACCACAAACTCAAGAAGTCCAAGTGGAAACAAAATACTTCGTTTGCTTTCCCCAATGGAGGAAAATATTTTTGTGACAATAATGAAATTTCCTCTCAGAAAACTCCATAACTCATGTTTTCTATTAAAAAAAAAAAAAACATTTAGAAAAATCTGCAGTAGGAAGTTGCAGCAGTAACTGGATGCCTCATGGGATGCTGCATGCACTTGCCCACTCTTAAACTCACATAATCACATATTCACTCTCAAATGCACATAATGAAGTGAATTGCATTAACACTGACAAACGTTCCTTTTGGCACACCCAAAATACATCATTCTGACTTGGGAGAGATTCTGCTGGGATAAGTTCATGGGGACTTGACATTCCATCTCAAGGCCGTGAGGAAGTGACTTGCTTCCTTTCTTTATTCCTCCAAAACCAAACGGCTGGGACTCCCATCTCGGACACGGAAGATTCACAGTAAAAACTCATTTTAGAAGTGACTGTTAACTGCTGGGCACTCCCAGGCTATGGTCTGTCAGAATCTCCTTTTTAACACTGATGAAACAATTCTCCTTAGTGAAACAGCAAGTGTAGAGTGCATAAATCTGCACTGTACTTTTATAAGGCACATGTACAGATCCCACTGTAAAGTGAGGGTGAAATGCGATAGTGCTGGAATCTTATTCTCCTTCACTCCTGTAATGGAAAGTCAAGAAACTTAGAACCTTATTCTTACCCCAAAAATGCACAGATTACTATCACTTCTTTAAAAATAAGCACTTAACCTTATTTACAAAGGCTAAAAAATCCCCAACCCCCCTGCACACACAGACATGCTGCCACCACCAACAGATCCCACTAACTTCTCCTTGGAGTTAGAAAAAGGTCGTGCCTTTGCCATCCTGATTCAAAAGTTCCTGTACCTTGACAGTGGCTATTTTCCACCTCCTGTGACCTTGAGAAGCGCTGTTCCCTCCGGGCATGCCAATAGTTGTAAAACAGGGAGCGCAGCAGGAAATGGATATGGATAGAGTGAAAGCGATTCTGTTGTCCTTTCACACACCCTCCCTGAGAAGTTGAATGTGTTTGAATGTGATCCATCAAGACATTGATCCCTTGGGGAAGTGGAGATGTGAAAGGAAAATTCAAGTGCTTTCTAACCAAATCTACCTCCAGGAGAATGTCCTGAGCAGTACAGTAAGAAGATACATACATTATCGATAGTTCCATGTCATGGGACAAGTCACTGCAGAGGTGAGGGGAAATCAGATGTGTTCTGGGGCTCTGGAGGTTATACGCTCACTCGAAACAGTTTCTCCTTGAAAAGTAACGAGCAGACTGCTCTCTGTTCTGGTCTCTTTAGCTACCCTGTGTTCAACTCAGCTACGGGAAAAAAGGAAATAAAGATAGAACAATGCATTTTAACAGAACATTTTACAGGAAATGGTATTCTATTTTACAGAGATGGTATTCTATTTTAAAGCTGCCAAACTCCATAATTAAAAGAAAAATGTATGATTAACTATAAGATTTTTCTGCTTATGTTTAAGACCCAAAGAATTAAATCAAAATCCTTAAAAGCCATTGCTAAACGAACGAAAGGCACGAGCTGGCCCTAGCAGTGAAGTCTGTCACCAACAGAGGCTTTATCCAGCTTAAGCCACTTCATTCTTTGATCAGAAAAGAGTGGCTCGAGTGGGTTTATTTTAGAAGGCTGGCAAGTGTCTCAGCTGGGACAGCTGCATACTCAGAGCTCGTCTCAGGAGTAATCCTGCTTTCCCCTTGCCCCTCTTTCCAAACCCCCAGGCCTGACCTCGCAGGGGTCCTGCCAAGCACCAGGAGTTACGTTCCGGTCAGCAGGGCTAAGCACAGCCGTACACGTTGCATGCTGTGGGCCAGCTCAGGAGCTCACTGCGAGAAGCAGCACAGAATAAAAGGAGAGCGCGCCACAATTTCCCTTGTTTCCTCCAATCCTTGCCTCCCAGGACCCACCATGAGATGCCTACTTCAGGACACGTTACCTGTCAAACTAGGAAGATTTGGGAGAAAGCATCTTCCAAAGGCACCGCCGCAGCTACGCGGTGTTCACCTCTGCCTTGTTCTTGGTTTCGAATCGTGCACACCTAACCCATCCTCAGAGAAGATGCCCATGGCTCCCTGAGTCCAGAGCCAGTGAAAGCCACTGCTGCCACACTGCCAGCACAAGATCCAGCGCAATAAAAGGTCTAAAAGAGCAAGGTTCTCCCTTAACGCCAGGTCAGGTTTAAGGCTCAGCAACCCATTCCAGTAGCGTGCAACATCTCAGAGTGTAGCATTAACTGGATTAGCCAGAGCACTGAGTTAGGTGCAGAATCAGACTTAATTGTCACTAATTGCATTACAGGACCAAGGACTGAAGTCTCCTAAAGTCTGCTTTCTCTCTTATCCACAGTCATCTGCCCTGGCGACTGGGGGAAACAAGAAGAACCCTAGCATTTAGCCCACAGAAATCAACAGAAAACCCTTTCCAATCTTAATAGTGACAGATCAAGACATCTCTACCCAGGAAGAAGTGCTTTCAGGATCACACTTGTGTTCAGCTTTTGTTTTCAAAGAAGGGATTTATTCAACATGAAGCTAAACATCCTACAGAAATGCTTTGTGTGTATATTTTCACAAGGTTTGACTTTTTGCAGCGGTTATTGTTGGTGATACGGGACTTCAGTGATGGTGTTTTGGATTTAATTCAGATCTAAATTTGATTGGCTAATTAATCAGTTAGGTTTCTAAAGATTCTGGAGACCAACAGAGCCCCTAACCATGAAAAATGGGACACTGCTCTTTGATCACCAGCTGGGATCTCCAAGCTCTTTTGGCCTACAAAGCGACATTTTTTTCAAAATACAGAGCAACTAATATTTCATTTCAGCTGGCAGGGCTCCATAAAACCATTTGGACCTTACAGTGCACTTAAACCCTTTGATAAACAGACTATATAGATTGAGCAGATGGTGGTTCAGGAGTTCAAAATGCTCATGTTTCCAGCTGAACATACAATAACCTGTAGGCAGAAGCTGAATAACATCTGAACAGGTTGGAACTATGTCTGGGATGGTCTGTTCTACTTGTTAAATGCTGAGGGAAAACTAGTCTGAAACAGAAACATAGGATTGGTTGGGATAATCTGTTTCTATGGGAGAAAGCATCCAGTTCTCTACAGTCACAGGCAGCTGCATCGTTGTGTAGCTCTTTTTATAAGCCAGTCTAGTTCCATCATGACGTCAGTTGGCTGTTGTGCCCCCATCACTTCATTTGGAAGACTGTATGCTAATCTAATTGCTCTAAGGGACAGATATGGACATTTAATCTACCTTTTAAGAGTATTTACAATGAAACCGAAGCTTTAACCTATCCTCTTTACCCTTCAAAGCAAGACTCCTGTGGGAAGACAGGTCACAGTCACGTGTAAGAAAGCCAAGAGTAGGCTGGTTTTTAAGCCGAGGTGCAAAGATAAAAAAGAATCCAAATTCTGCAGGCATGCTGGATGTGCATGCTCCAAGCCATGGCTCCCCACAGAGCCTACAACTCCATGGCTTCCAAGAGGACAAAGTTCAAATGCATGTTATTGAGAGGTCTGCATGACTCACCTCAGGCACACTCCTCCAGTGTTTTCCCTTTCCAGGATATAAATGATCTTTTGGAAAACATGACTGCCTAGGCAAAAAAAAAGAGGTGCTGAGCTAGCCATTCCTGTGCGCGAGTGAGTTACATTTTCCTACTGGGATTCCGATGCCCCAGACCAAGCTTTTCCTGCAGGAACCTGCCAAGTGTAGTGCCAGGAGCAGCCGATTGCCAACTAGAAGAGCTGAAAACCTTGCACAAGGCTGGACAATTTGATCCTACAATCCCTCACTCTCTTGAGTTGTCTTTGTTAAGTCGACGGATCTGCTTACCTGGGTGCCTATCAGTTACAGGCAGAAATACCAATGCTGAATTAACTTAATGGCAGCAGTTACAAAGGAGAAGGAAGAGAAAGACTTTCTTATACGCCAAATATTAAACCTTCCACTTGCATAAATAATTTTCCTCCTTACAGAGCTGGATTTTGACTAGCAGTTATAGCAGTTACAGTCCCCAACAGAAAAGCAGCAGTTCTGGCACCACATCACCATAATACAAAAAATATTAATTCAGGCTTAGTAACCGTACAATTTCCTGGTGTTCTTTTAAAAATGGGGAGGAAGAAAAGGATCTATGTCAAACATGCACATCTAATGAGTTCAATGACCTGATCTGAAAAAGACTCATCAGGATGCTGAAAAGCAGCCAGACCTGAGGCACTGTACAGAGATCTGCTCCTCAGAGTTGAATTTCAAGGCATCCAGTAAGGTGTCCCCAAATAAATGGCAAATCATTTTTTACTTCTGAAAAGAGAAGCTTTCTGTGATATTCTGGCACCTCTCACACATCTGATATTCTCAATTAAGTCGTCAGTGAAGCCTAAAACATCAGCATCTAATGGCTGATGTGTAAGTATCAGTGGTCTGGTTCTGTCTCAGGTAGAGCTTAGGCCATCAGCCTAAGCAGGAATATTGGAGTGGGCCTTGGATAAATAAGTCTTGTTTCCTTCTTTCTCTCCTTAAATTAGCTAATATAAAAGCCAAGTTTTTTGTTTTCTTTTCATTACTAAAAAAAAAAAAAGGGCAAGGAAAACGAATGTTTCCAGAAATTAAATGGCAAGTAGTGTTATTTTTAGGGGGTTAGATGACAGGAGGCATCACATTTGAAAGTACTCACTTGATCAAAGAGCCCTAAAAGGATTCAGTAGCACTGAGAACTATATATCAAATAGGATTATGACAGAATTAAGGGACTGAGCCATTTATAACTTAGGGCAGTCTCTCTCTTTGAAGCCTGCCTTAGTAATTGATCCATTTTTCTATAAA
Organism: Ardeotis arabs; assembly: GCA_011801015.1. Lineage (NCBI taxonomy): Eukaryota > Metazoa > Chordata > Aves > Otidiformes > Otididae > Ardeotis > Ardeotis arabs. The sequence continues at coordinate 2,163 of JAAGAY010136489.1, read as the reverse complement.
CCAGAACCATAGCATTGCATTAAAAATCTGTATCTATTCCAAAACTATTAGCTTTGTACAAGATAATCAGGGGAAAAGGTAACATTTGTATGTGACACCAGAATTTTCACTTGAAAAAGAAAATAGTCATGACATCTAAATAGAGAGAACATTTTTCTATCAGTATTACCGTGTCCAACAAATTCTCTTCTGCAGCATGTCAAAGCACCAGTTGTGCATTATAGAAACATAAATCACACAATAAAAGTGGAAACTATTGTTTTGTGTTACACAAATTGAAAAGGACCTGAATGCATCAGTGGCATTTATTTTACTTCTTGGGACATTCAGATAGTGCTGAGAGGAAATCTAAAGATGCTCAGTCCAGATGCTCGTGCTCATGCAAGTTGTCCTTGTTTGTAAGAACGCATTTCTGAGGAGAAATGCTGGCCCTGTTCAAGTCAAGAGCAAAACTCCCCAAACCATCAAAAGCACCTACAGATGTCAATGGATTGCATGCAGCAGTGGCTCCTTGTCTGGCACTAGGGTATCCCTATATAAGGGATAATTTATTAGATGCATTAGCATAACCAAAGAGAAGGAATAATTCCAAGCTACAGACTCCAAAATCCATCATACTTATTAAAGCTCTTTCTTCAGTCAAGTTAGGGTTTTAGTGAACTTAGTGGATGAAAGTACTGCCATGTGTGTCTCATCCTACAGCAGACAGATCCTACCTATTCAGATGATGCAGATATAAATAGGACCAATGTTAGCACGTCTGAAATTCAGAGAATATTTTCACCACCTAATATAGCTGCTAGAAAAAAAAAGCTAATAGCCTAACTTGTTCAGGCACTTCAGTTTATCCTCTGGTGGCACTGACCTCCCCTCATTGACTGTAACAGGAACCTCATAAACCAAAGTTCAGAGTTAGCAACAAATACCTGCTCCTCTCCCTCCGCACGTGGCTTCGTCTTAGGAAGTCACCACTGCAATTAAATCCATGACGCTGTACAGATACACGTCTATGTAAACGCGCATATAAGCACGTGAGACAGAACTACACAGCTCTTTCACTGAATTATCCATTCACTTCAATTCATATTCAGTTAAATTTTCACTTTTGTTAATTAATACTCTTGGTACAATTTAGCCCATTATATAGGGAGCATCTCCCAGCGCCTTTATCTACAGCAAGCAGAGGCCATGCCGGAGGAAGATATTCTCTCCTGCTATTAATAGAAGGTGCATCTGGCAGTTCTTAGCTGCTTCTACACATGTATTTTATGCATGCACACACATGTGCACACACACAGAGACAGAAGAACCTTTACTATAAATGTTCCTGAGAAGCGGCAAGGATGTATGTAGACTAATTCATAGATTAATGGCAACTGCAGATCACCTGCAGCTTTAGATCCTGCTTTTTCCATGTTAAACTGTAGTATGCTATTTTCAGAGTTAAACTGCTCACCCATCACCAAAGACTGTGAGAGTTTTCTCTGCTGATTTAAACAGATGCAGAAACAAGATGTTAGGTGACAGCTAAGAACCTCCTCAGTGTGTATCTAAACTGCGATGGGGCACTTCACAATAGGCAAAAACTTGTCTCATTCTCCAGGTCCTCTTCCATAATAAAATGCTCCACTTATTGCTTTTGAGGTGAAGAAAAAATAGACACATACACTTTAAATATATTTAAATATGAGGAATTCTGTGGCTCATCTGATAGATTAAATATTTCCATTTTGAAAAATAAAAAGAAAATTTTGAATCTGAATACTCTTTTGCATTTCTAATGTTGGAAAAAATTGAGGCTTTTGCTTAAAAACCATAAAAAATTGTAAGCTTTCTTGTCACTTTGGCTTCTGTTTCTTTTTTAGCTTCTCTCTCTCTCTCTCCCCTCCCAAACAAACCCAAAAGACCTGAGCCCTCAACATTTTCTTGATGAGAAAAATACCATCCCATTTGAGGACTTCACTGTGGCATGGGAAAAGGCTCCATTCAATTAAAATCATAGAATCATAGAATAGTTTGGGTTGGAAGGGACCTCTAAAGGCCATCCAGTTCAACCCCCTGCAAGGAGCAGGGACATCTCCAACCAGATCAGGTTGCTCAGAGCCCCGTCCAACCTGGCCTTGAATGTTTCCAGGGATGGGGCATCCACCACCTCTCTGGGCA
>JAAGAY010136488.1:0-27967 GCA_011801015.1 Ardeotis arabs | reverse complement strand
CTCCCCATCTTTCTTGTAGGCCCCCTTGAGGTACTGGAAGACCGCTATCAGGTCTCCCTGGAGCCTCCTCTTCTCCAGGCTGAACAGCCCCAACTCTCTCAGCCTGTCTTCACAGGAGAGGTGCTCCATCCCTCTTATCATCTTTGTGGCCCTCCTCTGGACCTTCTCCAACTGGTCCATGTCCTTCTTATGTTGGGGGCTCCAGAACTGGACACAGCATCTTGATAATTTGTCCCTCTTTTCAAATTGCATAACTTCACAGAAAGTAATGTAAAACCCTGCCTTGTGTATCTTTCCCCAGTTTACCTAGGGCACATGATTTTTTAATAATGCAGCTCCAGTTGCACAAGGAAGTGCAGTAAGCCTTTTAAAGCGGCTAATACTAAATCAGAAGAAGAAGCAGACATTTACTTTTACTTGCTGCAAATATCCATATTATGAGGTATGGGTAGGTGACAGATTTAAGCTACGTCCATGATCATCCCCATGACCTTTTATGATAATACAAATATTTTTCTCAAATCTTATCTGAACAGGTGGCTGAATGAAGAAGGTCCCAATTTATCCATCTTTGAGTTGAAGCCCTTATAATGCCTAATTCAAAGAATGACTCCCCCAGTAGCTACCAGTTATTTAAATTAGTTACAGCTAAATGACATCTATTTTATAGTTACTCTAAAATGTGACAAACTGAAAAGATATGCCCAAAGGATCTTTCATGTATATGTGCACAGGGCAGGTTTTCCTCAGCTGTTTTCGTAACTGTCTAGAAGTGAGGCATTATTGATTAAGGGAGATATGCAAAAGGTTGAATCGTCAGGACTACCACACTTACTCTTTTGAGTTAGTAGAGAGGTCAGAGAAGATCAGAAAAGTGAAAGACAAGATGAACAGGTTCTTAAGAAAGCAACACCCACCCCCAACCTTCTTCAACTAGAAAAAGCATGAAAATGCTACACATATTTTGTCATGATGAAAGGTGGCTTTTGTGGTCTAATCTTGAAATTCAGGAACTAATTTCTAACAGCTGTTCATTCAAATATTTGAACAAACAAGGAATTCATTATTTGCATTTTTCCCCTCCCTAAGTACAGTGACATTTTTTCTTCTTTCCCAGTGCTTCATTTTCTTAGAATTTCATCCTTGTTCTCTTCCACAAACACAGCAACAGCCAACTTCTATTGCTGGTTCATCTACCAAGGCATAATTATGCTTTCAATGCTTAGCACATAGCACACTTGTGCTGCAGCTTTTCCTGTGATGCATTTTCAGCTTTTACAGCTGTGAATGTGCTGGGGAGAGGCACAGTAATGACAGCCAGGAGAGCTCCACAGTCATTTATTGCAAGGATTCTTCTTTGCAATGCTTGCGCACACCTGCGGAGACTCCTCCGTCTGCAGGAACAAGAGGCTGTGGGAGCTGCAGGATCACACGTCTGTGCACCATGCAGGTGCCAGCAAGGGCTGCTAGTGCTGGACAACTGCTGAGGTAGATTTTTACCCAGAAACAGACAGGAACTTCCAGTTTTTATCACGTAGAGCTTTGATTGACTTGCTATTGGCAGTTGCCGTTCTGAGCTAGCTTTGGAGCAGCATCTGATGCACAAAAGATTATAATAGCCTTCTGGACAACTAATCTTTTGCAATCCATTCCACCTTATTCACTTTAAAAACCCATCCCAAATCACTGGAGAGCACATGGCCAATTCTGCAAAAAAAACCCCTAAAGGTTTAATCAAAACTGAGCGATTCAGTGACAACAGAAAATAAACTTTGCTGTTTCTACTGCTTCACTCTGAATTTGCTGTCTGTGCTTCTTGCTGGAAAAAAAAAACCAGTCAGGTTATGTGATAAAAGCTCTCTGCACACCTACAGAGGAGCACAGTGGCTACCAGGAACCCAAATTTTGGACTGAGAGGAAGAGACAACCTGTCTGGACCGCTCCCAGCCTCAGCCCTGTGGTCCAGGCCTGAACCCCACCAAGACTGAGATTGAGGGGTAGCTGCAGGGTAAACAGAGTGTCTGAGCTCCACTGCTGGAAGGATCCACCATATACCTACATAAACACACATGTGTTCCCCATCAGTAGATGTCCATCCTGCTCAGGCAGGGAGGGGAGCAGGTTGAGGCCACTGGAGCTGTCTGGGTTTGTGTAACTGCTCTGTGTGTTTGCCTGGGCTGATCCCCGTGGCTGGCTGTGTATACATGTGGTGTATACATGTGTTTGTGTGCATGTGCCCACTGGCAATGCACGCTCAGCCTTGCTGCTGGTCAGACCTGGGGGCACAGTGCCGTGCAGCCTTCCCTCTGTCAGGCTGCTGGATCCGGCCCCATCTCCCCTCACACAATGCACGCACCCTCTAGCCTCTGAGAAAATAAATTATGATCAAAGACACATATTCTTTCTTCTCCCTCCCTGGTTTGCTCTGTGTTCAGATTTTTCAGTCTTGATAGGATTAAAATGTGCTCAGCAGTTACCTATTAGCTATCCTGTGTCATCTCCATTGCAGTTTCCAAATCGAACTTCCCAGCATTTTAAAGAAGGCTCAAACTGCATATAGTTCCTGGAACTATTTGCACCTTCTTTTTACTTGTTGCAAGCTAACCTTTCCAAGAACAGTTGATAACTAGGAGCTGGTTTTGTTTCACCGAAGACTGATCCAAACTTCGTACTGAGCTGCTGAGAGGAAAAGATGGTGTGCTGGTGGGACGATGTGAAAAACACTGAGAGGTTACAATGATCTCTTGGCTGCCTTTCCCTTTCCTAGGCTCTGACCTTTGCTCCCCAGGTCCCGAAGGGGATTTTTAATCTTGCACTAAAGCAATCTCTCACCTCAAGCACATTTAAAATGGAGTGAAATGGCCCAGACAGACATTATTACAGCTGAAAACTTCCACTTCATGCTTTAACAGTCTTTTTCATAGAAATACTTTTCAAACACAATTCATGCAAAACTGTGCTTCAGGCCTGCCCATGGCATTTTCCCACTTATTTTCCCTTTGTTCCACTGCAGCACCACTGTCTCCACCCAAGTCTACTCTCTCACTTCCTTACCTCTGAGATTTCTTAGGGACTAGGTGACCAGGGGCTTATACTTTGCTTTATACCTTTGTCACTAAGTTGCACTAGTACAAGTGACTATTTTTAGTCAAAGGAGGCTAGTTTAGGAAGTTTTAAACAAGCATTTCTTGTATTTTTTTTTCCTCTTGTACTGTAAAGACTTATAGTCTTACTTGAGCCAGTCTGTAGTGATGCAGAGCACACTCACACAACAGCACATTGATGTGTATCTACAGCTAGAAAAAAACAAGTTGGTATTTAGCGCTTCTAAAATTATGGATGAACTGCTTGATTTAACTCAACCACGCATCACAGGTTTCAAGCACTTATTATCATCTTCAGCTTCTCCAGCACTCCTTGTTTAGTGTTGATGGATCATCTGTTACATTAAGAAGCATTATAATTTCTTCAAACCCAAATCCCTTTGCTTGTGTGCTAAAATGTTGTTGCATAATAGAAACCTCGGTTGTTACGCTTACTGTCATTCAAATAATATTGACAGGATAAAAGCGTCTGAATCCAGGCAGAAAAATATATTTTACAGTTCATCACTAGGAAATTAGATTTTATGTTTTCTTGTATAATAAAAACTGTATGCCATTTTGGTAAGTTTAGTTTTAACTCCTTAACTTGTTGGCCCAAGATTCAATGTAAATATGCATTTTTAAAAATATTGTTTCTACTTAGTTTGACTCCTTTCAAAATCTGGAGAAACAGAGGAAAAAAAGAGCTTTTTTCATATTATATTGACAGACTATTACACCTAATACAATATAACATCATGTAATATAATATAATATTAATATTTTTATTTTCTATTTTGTTTTGGCTCATGTTTTCTCTTTTTTATTATTCTTCAGTCAAGTTGTAGATGTAAACATTGTTTTAATTCACTTCAAGAAGCTGTAGGCAAGTTTGGAGCTCTCCATGATTTAATAATGATGTCAGTGATTCCTTCTTTAGTTAAGTTCTACATGGTAAGAAATACATGTTTTCTTCATTAGGCCTTTTGTAGAGATGATTGGTGGGGGAAAACTGCTCTTTTTGAAATTTGAATGTAACTATGACAGCATGTAACCTAGGGGAGAGGGAGGAAGTGACCACCCCCCAACCACAATTTATTTATGGGAAGAAGAAAACTGTACTAAGGAACTGATATATCCATGGAAGTTGTGGTGCACAGAAGTTAAAATGGGACAAGTATTCCCTTTGCATTCGCGTAACTGTCATTCATTTAAGATCTGGGGAAATATGCTGCAACTAATATTTTCCTGACATTTGCATAATCTCTTCTGTAATCTGTATCTCTAATTATACAAAAGTCATTAATTGGTGGCTTGCTGTTAAGGGAGTGCTGTGTGGTGTAGAACAGGTTAACTTAGGTTACGTATGGAAGCATGAAAGGCAACAAATACAAATTCTATTGATTTTACTGGGTCTTATACTTGTACAGTTCATAAGTGAGCAGTGATCTGTAAAAACAGTTTCAGATGAACAGGTTTGGAAGTCCAGATTTCTCATCCAAATGCTACAAGAACGCTGCAGTCAAACTTTGTTTTCTTAAGGGTGACTGATATTTACAATCCAATAGGAAGGGTGTGGGCTTTTTAGAAATCTAATTATCCCTTGTGGCTATTGTATCCTAAAAAATTTGACAAGGAAATGGAGAGCAAGAATCTGCAAATGAAACAGAATAACATATTTTCTGCCCACAGTGTGAAAAAAAAAAAAGTGTATTTGAAAAAAATGTTAGAAAGATACCTGAACTGGCAAGACATCTCTGAACAGAAGCTTTTTTCCTCAGCTGCCTCTTCTATAAAATGAATATGATGATCTGTGAAAGAAGCTTGGAAAGTGGAGCTCTGAAGCATTCATTTTTACAAAGAACAGGTTTTAAGCTGGAGATTTACTGGAACTGAATATTCAGATCCTCTCCTCAGACTGAATTTGCCCTCTCCATTCAAGATACTAATTCTCCACATCAGTATAATTGTGAAATATTGTTAAATGTGATAAAGTGCTGAGATGCTTTGGATAATGGGAAGCATGCTATAACTGAGCAAACAGGACAGATAATTCTCCCTTCCCACTAGGGGAGCAGGCTTTGAGCAAAGTCCTGTACCCATGACTCTGTGTGGAAATACATTAATCATATACGAGGTACTGATGTTATTTTTCTCCACGCTCTGTGGTCTGACAAATGAGCAATGCTCCTGTCACTCCAGCATGATTGGCGTGCTGGCCCCACACATCCCTCAGGCACATGCTTAGATCAAGGCAGAGGTCTCTAGGACTAAAATAAGGTGCTTGTTTTACATAAGAAATCTGTCTGTCAGGAGGAAGACTGAGGGTGTAGGGCAGGAAGATGTGGTACGCAGAGGAAAATGTTCTGCATACTTTATTTTTACTTCGTAGTAAAGTGTGACTGTGCCTTTTAGAGATCCTTTTTTACAAAGTCTATGTGTTACTTGTCTTTGCTGTTGCTTGCCAGAAAAGTGGCTTGTTGTACCCCTTGAGAGTGGCTCTGAAAGTGACTGTTTTTCACATACAAGAAGACATGTGGGTTCAGCACTGATTTGGGAACATCAAGTCCTACTAGGCCATGTAAGAAGAAGGGACCTGTGATCTGGGAGTGAGTTTAAGAGACCAGGTAAAACTTACAAATGCCATTTAGACACTGTGTGGGCTTCTCTCAAAAGAAATACTCCCATCCAAATATAGCAGCCTTGGGAGTCATTAGATCAAAGCTATGACCAGTTCTCTCTAGACCAGAGTTGTATTACCAAGAGATAAATACCTTTATATTGATTATTTATGTGTGTGTGTGTGTGTTGCTGCTTTCAGAAAATAAGCTGGTATGTATATGTTTGTATTTTTCCAGTTGTATATGCTAAAAAGCTGAGTAAATGTCTAGGATTAATGACTTGCCTGAGGTTACTCAGGAAACTAGCAATGCAGGGGAGAAAGAACTTCTTTACTATTTTATGTGTAAGACTATGCTACATTCCTGTATGGCCCACACAGTCACACTCTGAAATGTCTTTTCCAAACTAGCACAGAGTAGTGACTGTTGCTGATGATGAGGAGAGCTGAATTTGGGGAACATCCCAGCCTGTTCACCTCACATTACTTTTCTAAGAGGCCAATCCAATGTTCTGAACTGGTGAATTTTTACTGTAGTCATGGTTTAAATTATGATGCTTCTCCGCCTGACAATAAGAAACACAGCAGAAGCAATTTCAAAGGCAAATGTTTGCATCTGAATGTCTATGACAGTAGCCGTGGCTATATGTCTGATTTTGTGGCCCCCAAGAATTTTGGTAGCATTTAGAATTGCATTAATATTTAATGTGAGCTTTAAATGTGCTTGTGGGAACACAGCAAATAAGCTGCTTGTAGGTAAACCAGTTGCTGAAACCAAAAATAGTTTTGATTTCCCATTAAACACAGACTTTTTACGTGGATTCAATCATGTTCCTGAAAATCTCTGCCTCAGGTCCTCCTTTCTCCCAGTCTTCTGACATATGTGTTTGCACCCCGAACTGTTAGGGTGAAACAGCAAGATTTACCACTAAGAGCTCTCCTATTGTACTCTGAGAGGGATTTCTAGAGCTTGCCATGATGGAAAAACCCAACTGTAGTAGGTAAAACTACAACAACAAAAAAAAAAAGCTCAAATTGTGACTGCTGACTGGCAACAGATAATTGTGTGTGTGAACATCTGAGGGAGTGAGTGAGCTTGTGAAATAACCAGGCAGGGTAAAAGCTCTGATCTTGCTGGTCCTTAAATAAGCCCCAGTAGGCTGATGGACTATGGGTGCACTTGAGCACTTAAGGTTTGTGAGAAGCTGGAGCAAGGAAAAGAGTGGATAACTTTGGCACTGTAGTGCTTTCTTATTTGTCCACAGTTACCAGCAGGAGTGCATTAAAACTGCTCCAGGCTGACAGTCCCTGCAGGGTGGCAATGAAGTACAAGAGAAAATACATGAAGCCTAAACAGATATGGTCATACTGACCCAGGATAACCATACTGTAAAGATGAAATAAGGATTGATTTGCTGTGGCTCTCAGGAAACGATTCATCTGAATCCCAACTTAGGCTGGCTGAGTGCCTGCTGGATATTAGAGGACTATTCCCATACCTTTATAGAATTTTGAAGACACAAGCCAGGCACAATATTCAGGAAAGCTGGCTAACTAGAATTCTATAATGGAAGCAGAAATTAGTGGCCAAAATTTTACTTTAAGTTTGTCAGTGAAATGTCTTGTGGCTGACCCACAGGATTAAAAGTTTGCCAGTGATCCAGAAGTTGCTGTAGAAGGTTACTGTCTCATAGGAGCACCATGGCAGTGGCTTTCAGATGGCTAAACACAATGATCCTGCGATACGTGAGATACTCTGCCAGACTGTAGTTGGCACCAAAGGACCTACTGCTGCTACCAGTCTCATGAGAGTGTCAGAAACAACAGCTGAAGCAAGACCTTCATATAAGCTAAACCCCTGAGCTGTATTTAATTCCTGCAGAAAGAATGCAGAATCCCTCCTCCAAAGCAATCTGGCTCTATGTTCATGTATATTATAGAGCTGAACGGGGTAATGGCCTTAAAGCCAACGGAAAGCTGGTGCTCTACCAGTTTTTAACTGTATTGTGTGTATTTTCTCTCAAGTTCTTGCAGTACAGAGTATGTTAAGATCTTTTACTTTAATGGACTCTACATGCCTGTGCAATACTAGTGCACACAAAATACGAGAACAGGTTGTCCGTGCTGCCTCTAGATAGTGGGAACTGCTCTGTATTTGGTCTTTTGGAAAAAAAAAAACCAGTGATTTGACAGCTTCTGCAATTACAGTCCTCCTTCCCACCTCTGGTCAGTGAATCTAAACACTGACTTAGATCTGCTTGCACAGGCTTCCTGGGAGTTTTCCAAGTAGTTGTGAATGTCTGACAAATCAGACTAGACCTCTTGCAAATAACATTGCTGGAGAATACGGATGGTGCTGTCACAAACAGTCAGAAACAAATCAGCTTAGCTGGAATTGCCAGCCAGCTGAGATGCCAGTCTGTGGGTTTGCAGAGCTTCATCTTGAGCTGCGTGGTGCTTTGTGCATGTACTGCTGTAATAGGACTTCAGTGATAAATTTGTGAAGCAGTAATAGATACCTGCTTTTTCATATGCTAGCCTTTTTGCACTAATAGAACATTTTATAAAAAACAACAGGTAAACCATCATTTACACTGTAAAACAGACAAAAAACATTATGTAGAATAAGTTATTTTGTACATACAAAGTAAGGAAAAGGTTCTTAGGCTTATGGCTTAAATGAAATGAAATCATATATAGGGTATGCCATCACGTTGTTTGCTTGTTCACTCTGCAGTGTGCCCCTGTGATTCATCAGACTGCACATTGAGAACTCCCCACCTGGTTTACATCAGCTGATTGTCTGACCCTGTCACACCATGGTTCAAATTTTAATTAGTGCTGGAGCTGAGAAAGGCATAGCAATCTGTGTTTAGTAAGCTGTCTCCCCAAAAAGCTGTAATCAACTTGATTTCTAGACCACTTCTTGGCAGCTAAAGGAAGTATTTAGCAAATCCATCATATCTAGCAAAGTTAGGTGTAATCAAATTTGACAAAAATAAGATGATTTTGAGAGTCTGGAAAGGTGAAACTAGGGGGAGCACATTACCTTGCCTGGAGGAGTTACAGCTTGCTCACCAAGCCACAAAGTCTTCACGAAGGCAGGCACAGGAGCTTAGCAATAAGCTTGCTTTGCATCTGCAACAGGCTAAAAAAGCACATGGGTTGGAGAGTTCAGCACAGCCAGCTAATTGCTCGTTAGCACTCATGGTGACATGATCCCTCGTCTAGACCAGCGTAGGGAATCTAAGGCAATTTTAAGTGCTCTTTAAAGCAACTCACTGTGTGAACAGACAAACAGGCTCCCCAATATTTTGTTGCAAAGTCTGTTCCCTGTGCCGCAATTGTAATTATCTGATGGTTGTGTGGTGTGCCAAGAGCACAAATGTAATTGCACTATCATCTGATGTTCGTTCTCATCCAGCCTGCAAGCATTTTCTCTGCTTGTCAAAGCTGTCCAATCTCTACCTTTACCAAATTGCATCATCAATTTTCAATTTCCAGCTACAACTGTGGCTCCGAATTACTTCTACGTGATGGGAGCATCACCGATCCAGCAGCATGAACCTCTGCAGTTACCAAACTTCTCTTGCATTTCTAGGAATTAGCACTAGATGACACTGCTCTGGTGACTAAAAGAAGTTTTAAATCAGCTTTCTGAAATAAAACACCATCAACAAGCATTAAGAACAGCTTCTGGATTCATGGGGGCAGGGAATATGGTCGTTACTGTTAAATTTCTGGAGGCAGCACAGTACTTTGCCAGGGAGACAGCTGATCATTATTAAACATCTGTGAAAACCACTGAGAGAACATTGACTTCTTAGGCTAGCTTGGAGTTTGTGTTTTGCTGGAGAGGGGAGAGATAACAAAATATACAGGGGAGTGAGCAGTGGATGTATGAGGGCAGGATGGGAAGCAAAGAAGCAGCAGAGCAGCTTGGAAAGCTTTGCTCTTTGTATTACCCTCAGAGAGGGTATAAGCTCTACTACTGCTGAGTGGCACTGAAAGGGAAGGTAGGCTTTTGGGGCAAGAGTAGGCTTCTGAGGGATGGCAGTTTTCCAGAGAACTCCTATGGAAGTTGTGTTTACATATCTGCCAGTGCAGCATCACAATGCTTTCTTTCATAAAGTGGTTATCTCCCTTCTTTGTCTGTTTGCACATATTGTGTAAGTGATGGGTTTATGCATACTGTATGAAGTGATGGCTTCCTGTGGACCTTCCCAGAATGTCTTTGAAGCCTTCATGCTCTCCTGATAAAGGTGATTTTACAGTCAGTAGACATGATTTTAATTTCCAACTTCAATGTCAGTGGTTTCACAGTTTATTAGCGTGGACCTCTGCAACATAAAATACAGGGATTAACCTCATGAAGATCAAGGCATTTCTGTCTCTGTTTTCCTTGGAAACAATATCATCTTCTAGACAGTTGTCTTCTTCACCGTGTGCAAAGGAGTCTTTTCATTGAAACAGACATTTCTTAAACTTGGTGGGCTGTTAAAAAAAAAAGAGAGAAGTAAATCCTGTTACGGAACTCAGTAGCCTGGTCAAAGAGTTGCCCATGTCCCACTCATCATGCCTATGGAGTCCTCTTTCAGAGGACACTGAAATAAAGGATAAACTGCAACTGAGTTAACTGTGCTATAACTCAAATACAGGTGGGGTACTGGTGTCCTGGACTTGGTGACATACATATGCAAACTTGCAGTTAAGTATTCCAGCACATCTAAGGGCAAGAAAGTCAAGTAAACACTACAGAGTATTTGATTAACTCAGAGAAGAAAAAGAAACAATAAAAATAAAATAATATTTGCAAGAGGATTTTATTAATGCTGTAAATTGCGTTCACACAAGCACTCAAGAGCTCTCTAAGCGAAATGGAAAACATTCTTTTTTCTTTTACTGACAGATAACTTTTAATTTTTTATGACTGGGCATTGAGATCAATATCAGCAAGCTTTATCTCCCTTACTTTGCATGCTGGAAAAATACAAAGCTAGGAGATAAACCGCCCCTCTGAAATTGCATTTGCAATGGCAGTTTATTTTATGTTTCTGTAATTTTATTAAAACCACTTATATACATCCAACATGATTCCACACAAGGAGTCTGTAAAATGAGCTATTTAAGCTGCAATGGTTTGCTGTATAAACGTATTTATCAGGGATAAATTGCCAGTCAGCATATATGTTGTAGAGAAACAGTAACAAAAAAAAGTTCATATGCCTCCTTTTGTTTGGCATTTTCCTGTATTTTAATCAAATCATGCTTTTTTTTTACTGGTATCATTGTTCGGTGAAAAGCTACACAGTATTAGTGAAATCCTTCCAGTGCTGTTGTCAAGATTAGGAGTAAGCAGCTTTCCTTCTACACCAGCCCATGCACATAGCTGAAGTACAGAGCAACCACTGAAGGTATCTTTGGGCAGTCATACAGGATGCAGAGTTCAAAGGATAAATACAATTATTCTACAAATTTCATGCCCTCCTTTTAATTACTTGTGTTCAGAACTAAAAAAAAAAAAAAAAAAAATCACTCTTTCTTCTTTCTGCAGCAGCACAGGATCAGCAAATTCCAGCTCCTGCAAAGGCTCAATTCTGATATGTAGTTTTCTTGTCTGAAAGTGCTAGTCATCGTTTGTCTTGTGACACTGTGTGTACATCTGAACATAATGATAGGACAAGAAGAAATGGACACAAGTTGTGGCATAAGAATTTTCAGTAAGATAGAAAGAGAATTGTTTTCAATGTGAGGGTGGTCAAACACTTAAATAGGTGCCTAGGAGGGCTCCATCCTTAGAGATACTCAAAACTCAACAAGGCCCTGCATCATCTGATCTGACTGGCCATGCAGTGGCAGTGGGTTGGACTAGGTGACCCCCAAAGGTCCCTTTCCACTTAAATTAATCTCGGATTCTATAAGCCTAACCAGAGAACAACAGGGGGAAAAAAAAGGAGAAATGTTCCAACTTTATGCCTATGTGTGACATAAGTAATCTGGGAATCTCATACTGTCCTGTAGCAAAAATAAATTCTCTCTTAATGTTGAAGCACCATATTGAGCTTCTACTTTATTTCATTCTGTTTCATTTTTTTATACTCCTCAGTGGTTGGCTATTCCCAACCCAACTTTATCTCTTTTTAGTTATCTTGTTCCATCTGATTGCCTTTCAGGCTTCCCTACAGATGGTGGTACATCCTCTTCTCCTGATGACTTTGATGTCTGTGTTCATGTGTTTTGAAACAGCGTAATCATTTATGAAGCTCAAGTCAGCAGACTTTAATCTCTCTCTGAAGAATGCTGCATAGAGTTGACAGATATAAGCTAAGGACTCTTCTTTCTGTGAACGTGTCTGAGTATAAATATTTTTCTCTAGCACTAACAAGACCTGAAAAAGCTAATGAAAGCAGCCTGGTTCACAGCTCTTCCCTTGTGAGGCTGTAATCCTCCAGAGCACTCTGTGACAACACCAACCCTTTTCGCAAAGGCAGTTTGTTACTTGGAGATCACTTTTTTTTCTGGGACAGCTCTCGCCTTTCTGTCAAGATATAAAACAATCACAGGATGGGTACTGGCAATTATGTTTTTTTTTTTCTTTTTTTTTTTTTTTCCCAGCTTTATCTCCTTCAGGAAACTGTTTTTTTTGGGGGGGTTTTGTTTTCTTTTTTTTTTGTTTGTACCAGGCTTATTCCAAAATGGTAATATATGTCAGGCCCCCAAATCTGACGTTCTTTCTTCAAGGAACTATTTTCCATATCCTTGGGAAATGTTTTGTCCTATCCCATTGCGATCCGAGTCCAAAGAAGCTGAAATAGTGTAAGATTTCCACCATAGAGGCTGAGATGGTGGAATGCGGAGGGGGAAACAAACACAATAGAACTATTATCAGCATTTGTTCACTGCAATTACAGACATGCAATATTGCAGTTACTCCTCTACTTTGGCTTCATACCTTTAAGATCTTTGAGAATGGTTTTCAAGATTGCTTCTCCCTGGTGTCTGTAGGGTATGTGGGTATAGAATTACTGATGCAGAGGCCTTCCCAAACACATATATCAATATATAAAAATACATATAGATAAATATATATATAGAAACAAGTGACATGCCTTCTTATTATTTTAAAAGGAAACCTCAGTTTTCACTGAGATAGGATAAGCTTTGAGGAGAAAATGTTCTACCAAATTTGCTCATGATGGATCTTCTTGAGGATATTCCTGATCAGCATCATATGCTCTCCTTCTTTTCTCTTTTCTAAACACAGATAGCAGTATAAGTAGATTTTAATAGTGCTGCAAAGATGGGCCTAAAATTGGTGCCTTTTGAATGATCCTTGAGTTTATTTATTCAGTCCTTCTGTGTCATGAAACTATCCTGGACAATGTTGTCTATCTATTCTGCCCTTCTGACAAATTATTACCTTTTCTGTATGTAGCCTATGTAAATCCTATCTTACAACTCAAAATCTCTACAGGATTGAGTCTGGAAGTCCATAGTGCAAAACTTCCAAAGATATTGGTTTGCTTCCCTCAGGCTCACTGTGAATGGCTTCTTTAGCATTATTTCAAATGTCCTAATGTTCTTCCAATACTGAAAGATTGTTCAATGGTTTGTTCTTGTTTTATTTTTGGGGAAAAAAAGCAACCAAACAAAAAACCCCAAAACCCCCCACCACCAAAACCGAAGTGATGTCTGCATACTTCCAGCACTTCCAAAATGTGAAATTACTTCACTCAAAGGCACAGGACTGTGAATTTCCACCAAGTGTAAACCTGCATATGATATGTATATCAGGAATGAAATTTATAGATGTCTACAGCATGGATGTATATTTTAATGTGTGTGTCTATATGTATGCATTTTTCACTGCCTATAGTAGACACACTGTGCCATCTGGTTTTGGTTTAATAGTTTTTGTATCAGGTGAGTTCTCTGTTATAAGTGAAATTACAGCAGTAGAGAAGATTGCATCAAAGCAAATGAGCTCCGTGAAGATGACCAGTGTTCCAGCAGAGCATTGATACTGTAAAGTAGTGGGGAGATTCCCAAGTGGGCTTTGAACAAGCTGCCTAGATGTGAACACACAAAAAATAAATGTGAGATAATTTTTTTAATTTCCTTTTTTTTTTTTTTTTTTAAGGAAAGTTCCAGGCACACTTTTTCGTTCAGCTTGTGGATAGGAAATAAAATGGTTTGTTTAGATTTGCAGAACTTGTGTCTGGGAGGGATTTTTCACAGATTAAGCTACTTTGCACTGAATCTCAAACTACTATGTTCAACTGCCTTGAGAACCCAAATTGCCCAAACTACACCTAGCATGAGTATGTCTAAACTTTGCTTCAACAAACATGTCCTAGTCATTTAAAAATGTATGAAGAATTTGGCTCAATAAAATAAAAGCTCATTGTTAGCATTTGTAGTGACTGAGCAAGCTTTCTTCTTTGTCTCAGCTTATTTCTTTCTCTGCATTCTGTAGAATATACCTCCTCTTTTAACTACCTTGTTTAGACAGGTATAGCATTTAGATTATCCACTATTGGTTTGTTTGTGTTTTGAACAACTGATTCACTATCAGAGTTTTTTTTCACCTCCATATGTAGGCACTATGAGAGGTTGTTTTCCACTTTTCCTTCCAGTTCCTTCCCTCTCTGCCATCCTCTGTCTGCTGCTTCTGGCTGCCCATTTCTTTTAGCCATTTGTATCTGATTTGTGGGTGTGCTATCTGAAGGTCAGTGTATTTTAAATACTGGCACACTTTGGAAGGACTGTCAGATGCATAAAATGTGGAGAATTATAGCATTTTTGTAGAAGTTTGTAATTAATTCTGTAGAAAGGGAAAGAAGAAAACACAGTTTGTATGTAGGAAACTAATTAGTATTTAGTTCACAGAATTAATTCATTAGAATTTAATTCACAGCTGAGAATATCAGAAGAAATGTTTTACCTTAACTGTTTTGATTTTGAACTTTACACACCTCAAGAACACAAAAGGTTATTCCCTGCATAGAGGAACAGTTTCAAATTTATTATCCTTCTTTCCTGGTATAAACTAATTTGGTCACTATAATGTCAATTAAGATAGCTAAAAGAAAAATTCTGCATTAGCAAGTAGTTATTGCAAAATATAGCTTTGCAACAGAGAACTGCTGTGTGAACATATGGTAAATATCATCCCTGCAAATAATCTCTCTCATTTTAACCTATAGAGAGAAAGTCTCTGCTAGAAATTTAAAAAAAAAAAAAATGAAAATGAAGAGAGGGGGGAAAATTGAGCTTCTATACCACAGTGCCTTATGGGGAGTATTTTTATGTTGGACTGAAGTGAAAGGTCGTAAAAACATGACCTACTTAAAATCAAGTATTGAGAGTGAGAAGTCTGTCATGATTTGCTTAGTATTTTTGGTAAGCCTTCTGGAAAGCCTCCAATTATTTTTTCTGTTCATGCTAATATATGCCATGTTGCCTTCTTGGAGAGACTGTTGTGTTTTCAAGTGGATGCTTATATTTAGTTTCCTACCTTTTCTCTTATAGAAAAAAGATTTCTTAGCTATGACCTCCTTGCACACCCTGAGCTCAAGGGAAGTATGAACTACTCAGTCTACCGGGCAAAGCATTTTACTTTAGATGAACCCACATTTTAATTACTAGCTGTTTTACTGACTTCCGACAATTTTTTTTTTTTATCTCTAGGTGTTTCATCATACTTTGTTGTGTATAAATTGATAGCTCATGTTTTCCATGCCTTAAAATGTGCCAGGGTTTCTTAAAATAACTGTCATTTATGCACTTTTGTGAAATATGAAGCTTTCGCACCTTGGACTGCTTAAGACAGTGTTTATATAATTCTGTGAAAGTTTCTACATCTTGGACCACTTAAGCTGGACTATGAACAACAACAACAACAACTTCATTTAATTTCTTTGCTGAATCATTAAAATATCTCAATGTATTTCTCTAGCGAATGATATCTTGGAGCAAGAGATTCTAATTTAACTGATTTTTCCAAGTTCTTCTATATTGGAAATTTTATTATCTTAGAATCAGGATCTTAGATAAGCTAAGTAATACTTTATGAGAAAAAAAAATTGACTGGCTGCATCCAGAAACTCATTAGTCATCCTAAAGGAAGTATTTTGGATTTTCTGAAAAAAATTAGATACTTTCTAGGTATCCAAATTTTCCTCAACCATCATTTTAACTGGATGAGAGGAATGAGAGGTAAATGAATTCGGTCAAAGTCAGACTGTTTAAAATAAATAAAATTTGAAACTCTGTACTTGTCAAAACACATGACTTCTCAAAAAGATTTTATTGAATATCTGAGTCCCTTGTTAACAAGTTTGTAGAGGCTTGTGCTCAATTGTGTGAATACATAGGGTTCCCTCATCTTCAGTCTGATGAAAACTTCCTTTTCTCCATGAGGCGTCACTGTGTATTATCCACAGCCACATTGTCAGGAAAAAAAAAAATTAGCCATCTTGTTTCCAATTTTCTTTTAGTATAAAAGCCACTCTTTGTCAGAGCACCTTTCATTTCACTACCCGTAGTTAGATTTACAGCTACACTATAATAAAGCACTTCAAATCATTTATGAGTTGAGGGAATAAAAATCAGCCAGCACTAGCTGTGTTTAAATAATTACTGACTTCAGATGAAACTTTATTTTAATAAAAATAGACAAATATCTAATATCACGTCCCCTCACTTTGCTATTAGTATGCTAGTGTCCACTGTCTATGTACTTTTATCATGGCCATTCATAATAAATGCCCATGAAAACACTATATTTGAGAAATGACTTATGTGGGGATGCAGACATTTTATATATTTGTTTTTAATGGGGTTTTGCTTCCAAGCATATTTTCAAAAAAAATCACAAATCACAGAAATGAAGGTTCAGACAGCTAAGGCCTTCATGTAGATGGATCACCTACGGGATGACAGGTATGCTAAACCATCTGTGCAAGTAGATTGTGGTAAATGAGTCATCCCCTCAATGAACAAACTGTGTCTCTGATGAGTTCTGCTTTCTCCTGACAATACCCCACTGATGAGCAGCAACGATGAACAGTGCTTACTGATGAACACTGACTTCAATTTGGGCCCTTATTTGCATAGACCTTGAATGAATCTAGGAAAATGGAAGATAGAAAGTCCAAGAGCTTCTAGGATTTCCCCCATTCCCAGATCATACTTCAGATATTTGATGAAATCTTTATTACACTAAAATATTCATGTTAACTGCTCACCGGCTTCAGCTCAGAATGCCATCTCCTTGAAAAAAAAACTTGTCTTTAGTGTGGTTTAGTGTTTTGTTTATGTTTTTTAATTGCTCGGACATCAAATAACTGGGCATTAAGATTGAGACTGTTGCTTCCATGACAGAGGATTGACCAGTGTGTGGAGTCAAGGACAGCACTGTCTCGGTTTCCTTTGTTTAATAATTTGCAGCAGGCCCGTTATTTTAAAATGAGCTATAGTCTCATTTGCTAACACTTAATAACATGCCCTGTGGCCTTTGAAGACTAGTGAATCTCAGAGGGAACTATTTGCTAAATAAAGGCTCCTTCATCACCTCAGGTTGCTGAAAGCTTGCGTGTGCAAAACCACGAAGTGCACACCCAGACACCTAATCTAACTTAGGAAATTTTTAAGGCACAGATTTAAATGCTTTCCTACACAGAGATGCTTTTCCTAGTCCTTTACCAAGGCACTGCAGAGGCTGAGGACTGGAAGCATCAGGGGGTCACCTGGGGGTGGCAGGCCAGGACCTGGCAGCCAGGACTGTCCCACTGCTTTACTATGGAGCAGGGTAGCTGAGGGACAACTAGGGCAGCCCTAGCTCCAGGCATTCAACACCTTCCTGTGGACAGGGACAGACTGACCCCAGGTTGAGTTGTTAGCCTGTGCGTGGGATCAAGATCAGGTGAGAGGACCCAGGGTCAGATACAGCCCTGGGATGACTGGGCAGGGTTGAGAGGACACCTGTGTGGTCAGAGACCTGAAATAAAGGAATTACTAATAAAATAATGGGAGTGGTGGGTGGGAGGAAAGAAAGAGTGCTCAGGATAGAAGAAGGGACCAATGAAACTCCATTGCAAACATGAAAACCTGAAAGTTAGTGTGAAACTTGAACCTCAGAAACTGCACGTTCAGCCTGAGTCTGAACTTGTGCTTTGACTGTGAACATGCCTGAGTCTGAACTTGTGCTTTGACTGTGAACATGCCTCCCATCAGCTCTGAAGGGTTGCACAGGAGCCCATGTCGGCTGGAATGCAGGAGCAGGGTAGAGGCTGGCTGAGTGTGGAGGGTATTTTCCTGAGACCTTGCTTCCACAGGCCTGCTGCCTGGTGCCTGGAAGAGCTGGTTGTTGAAGGAAGAATGAGATGAGTTGTGGAGACAGATTGGAGGAGGTAGGGGAAGGACTCTGGCTGCCTTCTGCAGATGCTGAACCCTCCTACCCCACTCAGCCCCTGTGCAGGTCGCTGCACCTGGGTGCTGAGGCTCAGTGGGTTAAAGTATCTGCTTTAGACGCAGAATTGGTTCAAACCCATGAGCAAGGGCTTCAGCTTTGTTCCAAATCATGCATGAGCCCTCCCATCCCACAGCACGCATGGCTGCCCATGGGCGTCCTCAGAGAATTAACAGTTCCCTAGCAATCCTGAGTCTAATTGATCCTCTGCCCCAAGGCTCTCCGGCCAAATGCAAAGGCAGAGATCAGGTGGAAGAGGGGTGTGATATAGCACTGAAGTATCTATGGAGAGAGTGAGTTCCCTTCACTATTCTCTCCACAGGGCGAAGAGTTCCCACATTTCTATGTTCACCTTTGCTTCTACTTGTTCTCAGACAAAAGGCTATGGTGATGAGGCCAGTGTTGGGCCACAAACAAATTCTTCTTGTTTTTATTTTTAAACTTGCTATTGTAATGAAATCAGGAGCTCATCTTTCTCAGTATTACTAAAAATGCTTTCTTCTCCACAGCTATGCTAGGTATATGCATATGTATCTCTAAATCAAATAACGGCAGTGCAGCTTGATTGTACAGCATCTTTAATGGGACATGAAAATCAAAAGTGGTCTACTTGCTTTGGATTCTTCTCTGACGAGGCCTGGATTTTTCTCTGTCCAGAATTTCTGACTTAATACAATGTCCATTATTTAGCAATGCAATTATTTTACTAAAAGATTTAGAGTGGAAATTGTCTCAGAGCCTACATGAGTATAGTAATTCAACACTTTTTAACCAAGTTATCCAGAAAATAAATGACACAGTAGAAGTAGAAAAAAAATTAAAATCTTGCAGTCAAACAATTCTGTCTTGTATAATAAAAAAAATACTCAAGTCAGCATTTGGTTGATGATCCACAGCCATTCTCTTTCTTAGGTAAGTCTCCTATAAATATATGACCAACTACCCTTTCAGTAATGAGTAATGCTTCAAGCTGACATATCATGTTCCACTAAAGAACTGGAAACAATTGCAATTCTCACAAGTCACATCTTAGATTCCTTTTATTGATTTATTTTCACCTAGGCAAAATTAGACAGAAAGAGACTGATTTGTCTAAAGTCATGGTGGGAGTCACATGTAGTACTAAGCCTCAAGAGAATGAAAGGCAATCCCTTTTTCTTTTTGGTAAGTCTGCAAAGCAATCATCTTGTGACTGGTAAAACTAAGCTCTTATCTGCTATCTTGGCATGTACTGACCTAGTGGCACATTGCCTTATTGGGATTGCAGATAAAGCAGATGGTTAGCCTTGGGGTGAGATGACGCTGGTCCAGAGCTGTCTGAATGTTGCAGTATTCTCATTTTTCTATCTCATTCCATACAAAAAAAAAAAAAAAACACATTAAAAGAACAAATATATAAGGCTGATGAATAAGGAATAATAGAGACTTGTCCATTCTTACTATTCATGGGTACTATGAATAAAATGCATTTAATATTTGGAAATCTTGAGAGGTATACGTATATCTTCAGGACTTCCTGTGTTAAAAGACAAGAGAGTGCCTTTCTTGCTTTAGAGCACTGTGAGGATTCATTTAAAAGGTGTTGCAAGAAAAATGGCTCAGTTACCTGACTAACAGGTGTTTGATGGCACCAGGTAGAAAAGGAAAATGCTTTCAGGTTTCTTCTCTTGATCAGGTGGCTGACTACACAGCATCCTTGGAGAAACACTCCTACTCTGTGATGGTGCATGGTGGTCAACTGGAGAATGCAACAGGAAGGCACCAGGCTGCTCTGAGGGATGTCAAATTCAGCAGGGCCTTTTTAGGCTAATCAGACAATTTCAGGTCTTGCCTTCTAGTGCTGAAAATTATTGCACTCTTCTGGCAAACACTAAGACAGGCCTATTTTGCTCTTAGGGATTCATATCTCCTCCTCCTCTCCCTCCAATCAGGATTAGCCCTCATGATTTTCCAGGTACTGCACCTCAGCAAACTCTGCATGAGGCAGCTCCTCAACTGCCTGCAGGTGGGCCAGCTCTTCTTCCATGACTTCTAGAAGAGCTCCAGAGTTTCTGCAATCAACATCTCAAGCATCAGTTTGACTTTCATGCCAGAGTCCAGCACTTGAGGCTGGGAGTCAGGGAAACAGATCTGGAACAAAGGAAGTATTCCTGCCCCTGTGTGGCAGATGAAGAGCTGAGAAGCACAAAATGACTGAGTCTCTCAAGTACGAAGCCTTGGGGAAGTCAGGAGTCTTCCTAGTGATCCCTTCAGAGGATCATAGAATCATAGAATGGTTTGGGTTGGAAGAGATCTTAAAGATCATCTAGTTCCAACCCCCTTACCATGTGCAGGGATACCTTCCAGTAGATGAGGTTGCTCAAAGCACCATCCAACCTGGCCTTGAACACTTCCAGGGAGAGGGCATCCACAACTTCCTTATCCACCAAGTGATTCATCTATCAAATCCATGTCTCTCCAGTTCAGAGACAAGGATGTCATGCAGAACAGTATCAAATGCTTTGCACAAGTCCAGGTAGATGACTTCCCTTATCCACCAATGCTGTAACCGCATTGTAGAAGGCCACCAGATCTATCAGGCACGATTTACTCTTAGTGAAGCCGTGTTGGCTGTCACCAATCACCTCTCTGTCTTCCTTGTAGCTTAGCATAGTTTCCAGGAGGATACACTCCATGATCTTGTCAGGCACAGAGGTGAGACTGATTAGCCTGTACTTCCCTGGGTCTTCCTGTTTGCCCTTTTAAAAAATGGGCGTTGTGTTTTCTTTACTAGTCACTGGAAGCTTCATCTGTCTGCCTCTTTACAGGAAGGAGAGGCAGTTCTAAGGATAATGTGGGCATGTTTTGAAACCTGTCACATCCCACCTCCTGATGGAGCCTGCCATACCCCAGAGAGGACAGAGGGTGGCCGTTCTGAGCTCGTAGGACGTAAAGCCCAGTGGATTCTCCCATGTCAGAGCACCTTGTCTTGTGCTTGCAGAGAAGTAAGGAGCCTGGGGCATTGCCTCATATTGGAGCAACCTGCCCCCTTCTCACAGAAAGCCCTTATGGCCCAAAATATTTGCTATCCCTCTTGATTTGGTAAATGGAAAAGCTTTACTGGAGGTTTTGTATGGTTTAGATGAAGAAATAGACAGGATTTTTGGAGAAAGACCTTCAGCCCCGGACTCTCACCCAGCAGATTCAGCCTGTGATGGCAGACTGCAGGGCAGAAGGCTCCAGGCAATCAGGGGAGAAGCATCAGGCAGGGGACCATGCCATGGGCTTCCAGCCCCAAGGGGCCCATGGCTCCTGCCACCCTGACAGCTAAGCACGGCCCTGTTCTCGGCTCAGCGCCCTGACAGCCCAGCCTGGATATAGGGGCAGAAGACAGAGGTGGCGCAGGGGCTGGTCTGGCCCTGTGCCCCAGCAATGGCAGCTCAGCTCCTGGGCCTTGGTCAGAGGAGCAGTGGCCACAATCCCACCATAGTAGCAGCAGGACAGGGGCTGTCTGTCCCCTCAGCACGCCCTGGGAAGTGTGTGTCAGGGGTGTCCCAATCTGGGAGGGCCGTGGCTGCTGTGACGGGGCTGGAAGCCTGGCACTTGCTGTGACGTCCAGGGCCATGACAGTCGACTCTGGAGTGGTCAGTGGAAAAGCATTGCGTATTCCACACCAGGGATGGAAAAGACCCATCAAAATTCATGAAGGATATTAATTTTAATATATATGAGAAAGAGAGTGACAATATGCAACCAGTTGTGCTCTATGTGATGAATTGCTGTCCACTCACATGCAGTGCTTGCAGTAATATCCATTTGCAGTGATATATCATTTTCTTTATTGTTTAATCTCATAGCTCTTTATTAGCACATTGACTTTTATGATTATTTCAGGATTTGTGGGGACATGATTAGAAATTATGTGTAACGTCCTTCCCATGTGACACAAGGAGGCCTTGGTTCAGCAAGTTCACAAGTGAAATGCATTCCTGCTTTACCTTGGATGAATGGTTTATGCCACATCTCACCTTTTAAATTTGTTTTTAAAATACTTTAAGCAAGGCAGACTTTTCCTTTTTCATGTCAAATTGGCAGTGGTCTGTCTCCTTGAATGCAGAACGGGTTCCTCCTGACTTGCATTGATGAGAGCCAGGGTAAATGGCCGTTGAACAAACTCCTCAAGAGGTTTTAGTCTGGGGGTCTTCCTGAAAGAGGAAGAGATTGGAGCAGATAATAGATAAGAGCATTTCTAGACTTGAAGTTTGCTTCAAAACTTGCTTCTGCATCAAATGAGTGTGATAAACCCAAATTTCACTTATGAGGAGGGACTACTAAACTAATCTCAGAAAACATCATTACCATCATGTTGAAACAGATCAGCTAAGATGTTGGGTGGCATATTTCTTTAATCACTGAGCACAATGGTATTTTCCAAGTGCTTTGATGATAATAAGTAAGATCAGAACAGAATGCATGAGGTAATACTGGCCAAAGGAGGTGGTTTGTGATACAATTAAAGAAAACAGGCAGCGGATGTTCCAGATGTGAGTTAGGATAATGAAAAAGTGTACAAGAGCAAGAAAGAGAATACTAAGGCTGATTAAAGTAGTAAGAGAAATAAAAAATCAGAAAAAAATGAATTATTATATTATGAAATAATAGATACACTATATTTATAATATTATGAAAGTTTTTAATAAATAGTAAAAAGAGAATGCAGTTTTAACAGTCATGGAGAGTACATGATAGCATTACAATATTGTCAGGGAAGCAGCTGGTAAATGCAGGAGTGCTGACTGAGTTTCTTGAACAAAGCCAAAAAAACTAGGATCCATTTTCTTCTAGGCGGGAAAGGGTGTTGAACTGTAAAAGCTGCAGATCTGTTAGAATAAAGGGTGGCAGCAACCCTCTTCAGTTGAATAGCCTAAACTAGGAAGAAGAGTAGCCAAGAACAAAGGAGTTGCATCAGCCAAGATTTGGATTCTCTAAGGACTGAGAAGGTGCTTGTAGGATGAAGTGTGGCTGAGCAATGCAATTCTTCTCTTTAAGGCATCCTTTCACAGCGTCAGAGGAGGACAGTTTCCTTAAATACAGTTGGAAATGCTGGTGCCAGCTGAGTATGAAGAGCTCTCAGATCAGGACTTTGTACAGAGGCCTGTGGCTGTGCTGAGCGTTGAGCAAGTGGAGTATCAGGACTCAAGGAGTTAATGAAAGCACTGAGACAGTATTTAATTACATGAAGGGAGAGAGAAAGGAAATAATTGCTTCAGCAGTGAACAATTTTTGTATCCCTTGAAGTACCTGACAGTTTACAAACAAAGCATCTCTATTTTCAGCTACCTTAAAGCTCATGAGTGGTTGGACTTGAGTTTCCAGTATTTGAGCTTCAGAAAGAACTGAAGTAGCAAGTTTGAGGACAACTATCTGTAAGAAAAGGGAGCTAGCTTAAGACATTTAGTAAATCCTTTTGTGTTCAGTGTCGTACTATTAGTAGAAAAAAGCAATATGGATGCTACAAATAGTGGGGTTTTTTCTATATCCAGAAGTTATTTTTACAAACATTAAAACTTGTTTTACAGACCGGAAAACTGATTCCTAAGTGAGAGAACGGAACCATGGATTTGACAGCCATGTAAAGTTTGGTTAGGAAGTAAGTTTTTTAAAATTATATTTAGGTGACAAGAAAATATGTCTCAATAAAGTCAGTAATATTACAAAATGAGGGGTAGCAGTAATGGAATATGTTGCTATATTGTGATTTGTTTAGGTGATTAATTCCAACTATTCCACATTTCTGTGAATGTTAAGGAGTACATGAGTTAAAAAGGTTCTTTGTGGGTTTGGTTTTTTGCTTTTTTATTTTTTAATTTTTTTTTACTTTTTTGGGAAAAGCTGTGAAGCACATTTTCCAGTCGTCTTTCCAGGTGGCAGGGGAGTAAAGGGAGTATGTTCTTCTTTCAGAGTTAGCTAATGTGTGGTATTTACTATAAGACTAAATCACATTATAGAGAGAGGTAGTTAACATACAGCAACGAACTGACAGTTCTTAAAATGCAGTAAGAACACATGTTCAGTGCGGAGTGTAAAATAAAGCACTGCACTGATAATCAAAAAATTTACTCTAATGTGACTTGAAATGTAAATTTAAGCAAGATTTTTTTTTTAAAAAAGTGCATTAAGGAAAGTGTGGAAATTTTAAAACGAAGTAGGATGCTTTAACCCACTTTTTCTATTTCTAAGTATAATAAAGTTGCATCAAGCTAATGCTTTTCATTTTCTTAATGTTCTGGAGATGCTTTAAATAATACAAATGATTGGGAAAGCCTATTTTGGCAACTTCAGTGACAATATCATCTGATAAAATATAGAAAAGCATCTACAAAAGTGCTCTTTATACTTTCATTCATTTTCTGCTACACTGACACTGCATCTCATGTTTATACACCTGAACAAAATGGGTTTGTGAGTTTGCCTCTGGATTTGGAATTAAATATGAGATGCCTGTATGAAGAGAATCCAGAAGTGTTGACTCCTGAGAACTTGCTTAGGTAGTGATTTAGACTGGAATAGCTATCCTGTATTTTTTCCGTGTGTTTTCTCAGCATTACAAATTCCTTATTTCTTTTAGAATAATATCTCTCCAGCTTGAAGTTATTGTGTAACTTTGATGCTTTAAATTCCTGCTCCATTATGGTTTTTGCGAGAAACCTAATCTGCAATGACAGTTCTTCTCTGTTTCTGCAGAGGAAAACAAGGTAAAACAAGGGATCTTGCTCATTCAAATAGCCATGCAGTGTGTTGTCAAAAAATTACATTATCCATTTCAAGCATATGAAGAGGTGAAATACTTCTAGATGTCTTCCAGGAACAGGGCTGCATATTCCTGAGTTTTGCAGAACAACTGGACTTCAGCACGTGTCACAAATAACTTGTTTAATTGCAGTACATTAGCTTATAAACAGATAATTACCCTTATGTTTTCTTTGGCGTATTAACTCTTGAATAGACCTTTGCCAGACGGCTAAGTCTGTTTGGTTGAAATCAATTTCTTAATTATCCAAATAGAAAAGAAGGAGCACGCTAAATAAAGAGTGAGCGTGAATCAGACCTTGGAGGGGGGCAGTTGGAGGGGGGCAGTTGGTTTGCCTGAATTCAGATCAAATTATCTGAATACCTGAATTCTTTTCAGGTTCACATTGGCTGGAATATAGTAAAAGAAACATTTCCAGTTTCCTGCTAGAGAAGAATTTTGAGCATGCTACAGAAAACATCCGCTGTGCACCTTTGTGTTTCCACTTTTCTCTGTTGTCTGCTTTTTCTGTTTCCCAGCACTAAACACAATGCTGACAAAGGTCAATCTTATCTTTTTTTTTACAAAAGGAATATATTGCCCTGTTACACTGTATGGACAAACCCACAGAAGATGCTTTGTCATTGTGGAAACATGGTCCAAAATGAAATAAATTCTTCAGATTATGTTGTACTGAAGGCCTGAGAAAGTTGTAGACGAAAAGTACTACTTAATGTCTATTTCTGTCCCTGCAAGAGCAGAACCTTGCAGGAGGATAAGGCTGTTCAATTTAGGAGAAGCAGCCGAGAATCAAAATTTTGCAAGGAGGACAGTCATTTTTGGCACAAGTATGAGAATATCTGGAACTACCAGAATGTTCCCAGGCTCCAGCGAGAAAGAGTAGCCCTTCTGTACTGGGTTTGTGTGGCAAGATTTCGGTAGCAGAGGGGCTACAGGAGTGGCATCTGTGAGAAGCTGCTGGAGGCTTACCCTATATCAGACAGAGCCAATGCCAGCCAGCTTCAAGACAGACCTGTCTCTAGGCAAGGTCGACCCTATCACCACCATTGGTAACGCCCCTGTGATAACATATTTAACAAGCGGAAAAAGATGCTGAGCAACAGCAACTGTGAGAGAGGAGTGAGAATATGGGAGAGGAATAGCCCTGCAGATGGCAAGGTGAGTGAAGGAGGAGGGGGAGCAGTAATGGTGCTGCGGGCAGAGATTCCCCTGCAGCCTGTGGTGCAGCCCATGGTGAGGCCGGCTGTGCCCCTGCAGCCCATGGAGGCCCCCGCAGGAGCAGAGATCCCCCTGCATCCCGGGGAGGACCCCAGGCCGGGGCAGGCGGATGCCTGAAGGAGGCTGTGGCCCATGGAGGGCCCGCACTGGACCAGGCTTCTGGCAGGAGCTGTGGCTCTGTGGAGAGAGGAGCCCAGCCTGGAGCAGGTTTGCTGGCAGGAGCTGTGACCCCATGGGGAACCCATGCTGGAGCAGTCTGTTCCTGAGGGACTGCGCTCCATGGAAGGGACCAGCGCTGGAGTAGTTTGTGAAGAACTGCAGCCCATGGGAAGGACTCATGTTAGAGGAGTCTGCCATGGTAGGGACCCACACTGGAGCAGGGGAAGAGAGTGAGGAAAAAGGAGCAGCAGAGACACTGTGTGATGAACTCACTGCACCCCCATTCCCTATCCTTCTGTGCCGCTAAGGGAGGGCAGAGAGAGAATTTAGGAGTGAAATTGAGCCTGGGAAGGAGGGAGGGGTGGGGGAAAGGTGTTTTAAGTTTTGATTTTATTTCTCATTACCCTACTTTAATTTGCTTGAAAATAAATTAAATCAATTTCCCTGAGATTAGTCTGTTTTGCCCATGATGGTAATTGGTGAGTGATCCCTCCCTGTCCTTATCTTGACCTACGAGCCTTTCGTTGTCTTTTCCCTCCCCTGTCCAGCTGTGGAGGGGGAGTAATAGAGCAACTTGGTGGGCACCTGGTGTCCAGCCAGGTTTAACCCATCACACCTTCCCATACTGTAATTGATGAGGGAAGATGAAATATCTGATCCAGATATTAGTTTATAAAAAAAAAGGGATGATGGGGAGAATTAGGAACTGTCAAAGTTATGCAATGGCTTGAGCTGTGACTGATTTCCTTGTTGTTTCATAAATGAAACAGTAATTTTTCTTCTGCTGTAAACCTGACATAACTGATATATTTATTTGTTTTAAGCACAACAACTAAGGTCATTGTCAGCTCTGATATGACCTGCATATTAGCATAGTGAAAAGAAAATGTATTTTTTTTTCTCTCTCTTTCTTGCTCCTTCCAAGGCATCAGTTTAATCCTTTAATAAATCATAAATACGTACACCTGGGTTCTCTTAGAGATGTAGCCAGAGTGATTAATTACAGCACTTGCACTGCTTCTTCAAGGAGTGGTGTGGGAACTCTCTTCTCAGATCTAGCTATCTCAGCTAGCCCAGCATCATCCCCGCTATCCTTCAGTCCAGTGGTGATGATGTATGCAGAGTGGACTTTCTTGGACGTAGATGCTTTGAGTTTGTTTGACTTAAAGCTGCTGGAATGCCAGTAGGATCTGATGATTTGGAGGGGTTGCTTTTTGGTTCTTTTCATACACAGAGGTTGCAGCAGCACTTGATCATCACTCATCTGTTGCTCCTTCCTGTGCACTCTGGTAAAGCAGGGCTAGCTAGAACAAGCACATGTGGAAGCAGCTCCAAGTTTTCCCTTACTGCAGGGAAGCTAAAGCTCTGTAATTTATGCCTACCTCTTAACTGTAACTTGGTGAGATCAACAGTAGCAGCAGCAGAAGAAAAAAAAAAAAATAAGAAAACCTCATCTAGTAGAGTTTAGCTCTGCTTTTGGAGGAGGCTTCTCCAGATGGCAACCCAGCATTGCTCCAACAGTTATCTGAATTTCATGGAGAGTAGGTCTAGAAGGGAAATTTGTGAATGAATGATTGCTACCATTTCAGCATCTGACAGCAGTCTTTTGAGTGACTTCTGTGGAG
>JAAGAY010136487.1:0-33384 GCA_011801015.1 Ardeotis arabs | reverse complement strand
TGAGCACGCTTGGAGACTGCAGGTCCCCAGGTGACCTGCCTGCGGCGGGGCTCTCCTCCCGGCACCTAGACAAACAGGTGACCTTCCCAGCCTCGCCCCCAACTGCCTCTCCAATGCTGGGTCAACTAGGCTCTCCATGCTCTGCCCAAGCCCTGCAAAGTGAGCGACCCGTCCCTCAGCACTTGCCCCACTTACTATTTTGCAGGAGTATTTCTCTGAATCACAGAGCGAGACTGCACAGTGGAGGTGAACTTCATCATAATCCCCAATGAACTTGAAGACAGTGACATGGAAGCGACATGTCAACGACACTCCATTCTCCTCTATGCCAATGGTGTTGTCCTTCATGTTTTGGCACCTGCACAAAGCACCGATACTCACTCTGGCACTCTTGCAACTGGAACCCTCCCTCAAAAGACATTGCTCACCTCTGTCACCGTGAGACCCCATGGCAGCATGCTTAGATCCCACCACGCCCATCTCCTCTGGACAAGTACATCACGCCCTGCCTCCCTAGCATGACCTCTCTTTGTCACTTCCAGCTTCACTGTACTCCCACTTCCCAAGATGCCTCCGCCACAATCCACATCCTCCCAACTCCTACAACCACCCTGATGCTCACGGAATCAGTGATGGAAGGAAGATCGCTCCTCTCCACAGCCAGGACTCCATCACACATGGGGCCTCCAGCAACCTCTACACTAAGCAAACTGCGCTAACAACACAAGCTGCCCTGTTCCCCACCCTTTCCAGATTTTGGTCAACCATCCCACTGACCAAAATGTCCACTGCTCCAACTGACACTGCCCCTCTTCGAGTGCCCTCCCTGACAGACAATAAAAAACAACAGGGTGTGCTGGCCTCCTGGCCTGTGGTCGCTCACCCGCCCTCGATGATGAAGTAGCGCAGCTTGTCATTGCTGTCCCGTGAGGGGGTCGCGTAGCACTTATTCAGCATCAGGATCAGGTGGTTGGAATCAGCCCCGACAACAAAGACCCCCACGTAGAGCACGTCCCGGGTGGTGAGCACCACCTCGCCCTGCCGGTAGGGGTGCTTGTAGGATGAGTTCTTGTACAGGGCCATCTTGGTGGTGAAGCTCCCTTCCTGCGTCGGCACTGTCAGGTTAATCACGCTAATGATGACGACAACAACAACAAAAAAAAACCACTGGCTCAGACAGGGCAAAAGATACAAACCCCCAAATCAGCACCTCGCTTCAGACCCTTGCCACCTCTCTTTCCACCCACGTGCTCCCATGTCCTTGCTACGGTGAGGCTGGAGGAGAGGCCATATGGCTTGCCCCAGCTCCTACCTAAGCATCGGCCGCACGACCGAATCCAGGGAGATCTTGATGTCCAGCTCATAGGCGCAGGAGAACTCCACGTTGATGGTCCGATCCCGTGTGATGATGTTGCCCGTGTTGTTCGCGCTCTCAATCCACACGGTGTTCTTGTACACTATGTGTGTGCTGTTGGACTGCAGAAGGAACACAGGGCATCGTGTGAGACTGGCTCCCCTGCTCCTAACAAATGCCTTGGCCCCTAAATGAGCCACGCAACACCGAGTGCCCTGCTGCCCCTCTGCCACCTCTGGCCAAAAACAGTGCAGTACAGCAGGGCCAGGAACCACTGGGCAGCCTCCTTACTCTACAAGACCTGCCTCTGTTTTCCTGAACTCCTATCCCATTAAAGCACCCTCTGAGCACCCTCAAGCCAGGCCGTCACTGCTGTGGGGGTGGACTGCCCAGCTGGCACAAAGCTGTGCTGCCCTGACACCCCCATACTGACAAATTCACCAAATATAGAATGGCTCAGAATTCACGGACTGCTCTCCTCAGCCTCCCACCTATTCCTCCGCCTCCTCCTGCATCCCCTGGCCTGGGATGCTAGTCAGCAAGAGCAACCATGATCCTCTGCCAAAAGACCTTGTGTGCTACAAAGCCTGTCTGCAACCTACTGCCCGACCACAAGCCACCCCAATCAACAGTAGAGGTACAGCTCCCAAAGGGACCCCTGACTCCATCCCCCTGTGAGCACGCTTGGAGACTGCAGGTCCCCAGGTGACCTGCCTGCGGCGGGGCTCTCCTCCCGGCACCTAGACAAACAGGTGACCTTCCCAGCCTCGCCCCCAACTGCCTCTCCAATGCTGGGTCAACTAGGCTCTCCATGCTCTGCCCAAGCCCTGCAAAGTGAGCGACCCGTCCCTCAGCACTTGCCCCACTTACTATTTTGCAGGAGTATTTCTCTGAATCACAGAGCGAGACTGCACAGTGGAGGTGAACTTCATCATAATCCCCAATGAACTTGAAGACAGTGACATGGAAGCGACATGTCAACGACACTCCATTCTCCTCTATGCCAATGGTGTTGTCCTTCATGTTTTGGCACCTGCACAAAGCACCGATACTCACTCTGGCACTCTTGCAACTGGAACCCTCCCTCAAAAGACATTGCTCACCTCTGTCACCGTGAGACCCCATGGCAGCATGCTTAGATCCCACCACGCCCATCTCCTCTGGACAAGTACATCACGCCCTGCCTCCCTAGCATGACCTCTCTTTGTCACTTCCAGCTTCACTGTACTCCCACTTCCCAAGATGCCTCCGCCACAATCCACATCCTCCCAACTCCTACAACCACCCTGATGCTCACGGAATCAGTGATGGAAGGAAGATCGCTCCTCTCCACAGCCAGGACTCCATCACACATGGGGCCTCCAGCAACCTCTACACTAAGCAAACTGCGCTAACAACACAAGCTGCCCTGTTCCCCACCCTTTCCAGATTTTGGTCAACCATCCCACTGACCAAAATGTCCACTGCTCCAACTGACACTGCCCCTCTTCGAGTGCCCTCCCTGACAGACAATAAAAAACAACAGGGTGTGCTGGCCTCCTGGCCTGTGGTCGCTCACCCGCCCTCGATGATGAAGTAGCGCAGCTTGTCATTGCTGTCCCGTGAGGGGGTCGCGTAGCACTTATTCAGCATCAGGATCAGGTGGTTGGAATCAGCCCCGACAACAAAGACCCCCACGTAGAGCACGTCCCGGGTGGTGAGCACCACCTCGCCCTGCCGGTAGGGGTGCTTGTAGGATGAGTTCTTGTACAGGGCCATCTTGGTGGTGAAGCTCCCTTCCTGCGTCGGCACTGTCAGGTTAATCACGCTAATGATGACGACAACAACAACAAAAAAAAACCACTGGCTCAGACAGGGCAAAAGATACAAACCCCCAAATCAGCACCTCGCTTCAGACCCTTGCCACCTCTCTTTCCACCCACGTGCTCCCATGTCCTTGCTACGGTGAGGCTGGAGGAGAGGCCATATGGCTTGCCCCAGCTCCTACCTAAGCATCGGCCGCACGACCGAATCCAGGGAGATCTTGATGTCCAGCTCATAGGCGCAGGAGAACTCCACGTTGATGGTCCGATCCCGTGTGATGATGTTGCCCGTGTTGTTCGCGCTCTCAATCCACACGGTGTTCTTGTACACTATGTGTGTGCTGTTGGACTGCAGAAGGAACACAGGGCATCGTGTGAGACTGGCTCCCCTGCTCCTAACAAATGCCTTGGCCCCTAAATGAGCCACGCAACACCGAGTGCCCTGCTGCCCCTCTGCCACCTCTGGCCAAAAACAGTGCAGTACAGCAGGGCCAGGAACCACTGGGCAGCCTCCTTACTCTACAAGACCTGCCTCTGTTTTCCTGAACTCCTATCCCATTAAAGCACCCTCTGAGCACCCTCAAGCCAGGCCGTCACTGCTGTGGGGGTGGACTGCCCAGCTGGCACAAAGCTGTGCTGCCCTGACACCCCCATACTGACAAATTCACCAAATATAGAATGGCTCAGAATTCACGGACTGCTCTCCTCAGCCTCCCACCTATTCCTCCGCCTCCTCCTGCATCCCCTGGCCTGGGATGCTAGTCAGCAAGAGCAACCATGATCCTCTGCCAAAAGACCTTGTGTGCTACAAAGCCTGTCTGCAACCTACTGCCCGACCACAAGCCACCCCAATCAACAGTAGAGGTACAGCTCCCAAAGGGACCCCTGACTCCATCCCCCTGTGAGCACGCTTGGAGACTGCAGGTCCCCAGGTGACCTGCCTGCGGCGGGGCTCTCCTCCCGGCACCTAGACAAACAGGTGACCTTCCCAGCCTCGCCCCCAACTGCCTCTCCAATGCTGGGTCAACTAGGCTCTCCATGCTCTGCCCAAGCCCTGCAAAGTGAGCGACCCGTCCCTCAGCACTTGCCCCACTTACTATTTTGCAGGAGTATTTCTCTGAATCACAGAGCGAGACTGCACAGTGGAGGTGAACTTCATCATAATCCCCAATGAACTTGAAGACAGTGACATGGAAGCGACATGTCAACGACACTCCATTCTCCTCTATGCCAATGGTGTTGTCCTTCATGTTTTGGCACCTGCACAAAGCACCGATACTCACTCTGGCACTCTTGCAACTGGAACCCTCCCTCAAAAGACATTGCTCACCTCTGTCACCGTGAGACCCCATGGCAGCATGCTTAGATCCCACCACGCCCATCTCCTCTGGACAAGTACATCACGCCCTGCCTCCCTAGCATGACCTCTCTTTGTCACTTCCAGCTTCACTGTACTCCCACTTCCCAAGATGCCTCCGCCACAATCCACATCCTCCCAACTCCTACAACCACCCTGATGCTCACGGAATCAGTGATGGAAGGAAGATCGCTCCTCTCCACAGCCAGGACTCCATCACACATGGGGCCTCCAGCAACCTCTACACTAAGCAAACTGCGCTAACAACACAAGCTGCCCTGTTCCCCACCCTTTCCAGATTTTGGTCAACCATCCCACTGACCAAAATGTCCACTGCTCCAACTGACACTGCCCCTCTTCGAGTGCCCTCCCTGACAGACAATAAAAAACAACAGGGTGTGCTGGCCTCCTGGCCTGTGGTCGCTCACCCGCCCTCGATGATGAAGTAGCGCAGCTTGTCATTGCTGTCCCGTGAGGGGGTCGCGTAGCACTTATTCAGCATCAGGATCAGGTGGTTGGAATCAGCCCCGACAACAAAGACCCCCACGTAGAGCACGTCCCGGGTGGTGAGCACCACCTCGCCCTGCCGGTAGGGGTGCTTGTAGGATGAGTTCTTGTACAGGGCCATCTTGGTGGTGAAGCTCCCTTCCTGCGTCGGCACTGTCAGGTTAATCACGCTAATGATGACGACAACAACAACAAAAAAAAACCACTGGCTCAGACAGGGCAAAAGATACAAACCCCCAAATCAGCACCTCGCTTCAGACCCTTGCCACCTCTCTTTCCACCCACGTGCTCCCATGTCCTTGCTACGGTGAGGCTGGAGGAGAGGCCATATGGCTTGCCCCAGCTCCTACCTAAGCATCGGCCGCACGACCGAATCCAGGGAGATCTTGATGTCCAGCTCATAGGCGCAGGAGAACTCCACGTTGATGGTCCGATCCCGTGTGATGATGTTGCCCGTGTTGTTCGCGCTCTCAATCCACACGGTGTTCTTGTACACTATGTGTGTGCTGTTGGACTGCAGAAGGAACACAGGGCATCGTGTGAGACTGGCTCCCCTGCTCCTAACAAATGCCTTGGCCCCTAAATGAGCCACGCAACACCGAGTGCCCTGCTGCCCCTCTGCCACCTCTGGCCAAAAACAGTGCAGTACAGCAGGGCCAGGAACCACTGGGCAGCCTCCTTACTCTACAAGACCTGCCTCTGTTTTCCTGAACTCCTATCCCATTAAAGCACCCTCTGAGCACCCTCAAGCCAGGCCGTCACTGCTGTGGGGGTGGACTGCCCAGCTGGCACAAAGCTGTGCTGCCCTGACACCCCCATACTGACAAATTCACCAAATATAGAATGGCTCAGAATTCACGGACTGCTCTCCTCAGCCTCCCACCTATTCCTCCGCCTCCTCCTGCATCCCCTGGCCTGGGATGCTAGTCAGCAAGAGCAACCATGATCCTCTGCCAAAAGACCTTGTGTGCTACAAAGCCTGTCTGCAACCTACTGCCCGACCACAAGCCACCCCAATCAACAGTAGAGGTACAGCTCCCAAAGGGACCCCTGACTCCATCCCCCTGTGAGCACGCTTGGAGACTGCAGGTCCCCAGGTGACCTGCCTGCGGCGGGGCTCTCCTCCCGGCACCTAGACAAACAGGTGACCTTCCCAGCCTCGCCCCCAACTGCCTCTCCAATGCTGGGTCAACTAGGCTCTCCATGCTCTGCCCAAGCCCTGCAAAGTGAGCGACCCGTCCCTCAGCACTTGCCCCACTTACTATTTTGCAGGAGTATTTCTCTGAATCACAGAGCGAGACTGCACAGTGGAGGTGAACTTC
The DNA here is from genome assembly GCA_011801015.1 of Ardeotis arabs. Classification (NCBI taxonomy): domain Eukaryota; kingdom Metazoa; phylum Chordata; class Aves; order Otidiformes; family Otididae; genus Ardeotis; species Ardeotis arabs. Next base: position 27,042 of record JAAGAY010136487.1, on the reverse strand, counting down.
ATCATAATCCCCAATGAACTTGAAGACAGTGACATGGAAGCGACATGTCAACGACACTCCATTCTCCTCTATGCCAATGGTGTTGTCCTTCATGTTTTGGCACCTGCACAAAGCACCGATACTCACTCTGGCACTCTTGCAACTGGAACCCTCCCTCAAAAGACATTGCTCACCTCTGTCACCGTGAGACCCCATGGCAGCATGCTTAGATCCCACCACGCCCATCTCCTCTGGACAAGTACATCACGCCCTGCCTCCCTAGCATGACCTCTCTTTGTCACTTCCAGCTTCACTGTACTCCCACTTCCCAAGATGCCTCCGCCACAATCCACATCCTCCCAACTCCTACAACCACCCTGATGCTCACGGAATCAGTGATGGAAGGAAGATCGCTCCTCTCCACAGCCAGGACTCCATCACACATGGGGCCTCCAGCAACCTCTACACTAAGCAAACTGCGCTAACAACACAAGCTGCCCTGTTCCCCACCCTTTCCAGATTTTGGTCAACCATCCCACTGACCAAAATGTCCACTGCTCCAACTGACACTGCCCCTCTTCGAGTGCCCTCCCTGACAGACAATAAAAAACAACAGGGTGTGCTGGCCTCCTGGCCTGTGGTCGCTCACCCGCCCTCGATGATGAAGTAGCGCAGCTTGTCATTGCTGTCCCGTGAGGGGGTCGCGTAGCACTTATTCAGCATCAGGATCAGGTGGTTGGAATCAGCCCCGACAACAAAGACCCCCACGTAGAGCACGTCCCGGGTGGTGAGCACCACCTCGCCCTGCCGGTAGGGGTGCTTGTAGGATGAGTTCTTGTACAGGGCCATCTTGGTGGTGAAGCTCCCTTCCTGCGTCGGCACTGTCAGGTTAATCACGCTAATGATGACGACAACAACAACAAAAAAAAACCACTGGCTCAGACAGGGCAAAAGATACAAACCCCCAAATCAGCACCTCGCTTCAGACCCTTGCCACCTCTCTTTCCACCCACGTGCTCCCATGTCCTTGCTACGGTGAGGCTGGAGGAGAGGCCATATGGCTTGCCCCAGCTCCTACCTAAGCATCGGCCGCACGACCGAATCCAGGGAGATCTTGATGTCCAGCTCATAGGCGCAGGAGAACTCCACGTTGATGGTCCGATCCCGTGTGATGATGTTGCCCGTGTTGTTCGCGCTCTCAATCCACACGGTGTTCTTGTACACTATGTGTGTGCTGTTGGACTGCAGAAGGAACACAGGGCATCGTGTGAGACTGGCTCCCCTGCTCCTAACAAATGCCTTGGCCCCTAAATGAGCCACGCAACACCGAGTGCCCTGCTGCCCCTCTGCCACCTCTGGCCAAAAACAGTGCAGTACAGCAGGGCCAGGAACCACTGGGCAGCCTCCTTACTCTACAAGACCTGCCTCTGTTTTCCTGAACTCCTATCCCATTAAAGCACCCTCTGAGCACCCTCAAGCCAGGCCGTCACTGCTGTGGGGGTGGACTGCCCAGCTGGCACAAAGCTGTGCTGCCCTGACACCCCCATACTGACAAATTCACCAAATATAGAATGGCTCAGAATTCACGGACTGCTCTCCTCAGCCTCCCACCTATTCCTCCGCCTCCTCCTGCATCCCCTGGCCTGGGATGCTAGTCAGCAAGAGCAACCATGATCCTCTGCCAAAAGACCTTGTGTGCTACAAAGCCTGTCTGCAACCTACTGCCCGACCACAAGCCACCCCAATCAACAGTAGAGGTACAGCTCCCAAAGGGACCCCTGACTCCATCCCCCTGTGAGCACGCTTGGAGACTGCAGGTCCCCAGGTGACCTGCCTGCGGCGGGGCTCTCCTCCCGGCACCTAGACAAACAGGTGACCTTCCCAGCCTCGCCCCCAACTGCCTCTCCAATGCTGGGTCAACTAGGCTCTCCATGCTCTGCCCAAGCCCTGCAAAGTGAGCGACCCGTCCCTCAGCACTTGCCCCACTTACTATTTTGCAGGAGTATTTCTCTGAATCACAGAGCGAGACTGCACAGTGGAGGTGAACTTCATCATAATCCCCAATGAACTTGAAGACAGTGACATGGAAGCGACATGTCAACGACACTCCATTCTCCTCTATGCCAATGGTGTTGTCCTTCATGTTTTGGCACCTGCACAAAGCACCGATACTCACTCTGGCACTCTTGCAACTGGAACCCTCCCTCAAAAGACATTGCTCACCTCTGTCACCGTGAGACCCCATGGCAGCATGCTTAGATCCCACCACGCCCATCTCCTCTGGACAAGTACATCACGCCCTGCCTCCCTAGCATGACCTCTCTTTGTCACTTCCAGCTTCACTGTACTCCCACTTCCCAAGATGCCTCCGCCACAATCCACATCCTCCCAACTCCTACAACCACCCTGATGCTCACGGAATCAGTGATGGAAGGAAGATCGCTCCTCTCCACAGCCAGGACTCCATCACACATGGGGCCTCCAGCAACCTCTACACTAAGCAAACTGCGCTAACAACACAAGCTGCCCTGTTCCCCACCCTTTCCAGATTTTGGTCAACCATCCCACTGACCAAAATGTCCACTGCTCCAACTGACACTGCCCCTCTTCGAGTGCCCTCCCTGACAGACAATAAAAAACAACAGGGTGTGCTGGCCTCCTGGCCTGTGGTCGCTCACCCGCCCTCGATGATGAAGTAGCGCAGCTTGTCATTGCTGTCCCGTGAGGGGGTCGCGTAGCACTTATTCAGCATCAGGATCAGGTGGTTGGAATCAGCCCCGACAACAAAGACCCCCACGTAGAGCACGTCCCGGGTGGTGAGCACCACCTCGCCCTGCCGGTAGGGGTGCTTGTAGGATGAGTTCTTGTACAGGGCCATCTTGGTGGTGAAGCTCCCTTCCTGCGTCGGCACTGTCAGGTTAATCACGCTAATGATGACGACAACAACAACAAAAAAAAACCACTGGCTCAGACAGGGCAAAAGATACAAACCCCCAAATCAGCACCTCGCTTCAGACCCTTGCCACCTCTCTTTCCACCCACGTGCTCCCATGTCCTTGCTACGGTGAGGCTGGAGGAGAGGCCATATGGCTTGCCCCAGCTCCTACCTAAGCATCGGCCGCACGACCGAATCCAGGGAGATCTTGATGTCCAGCTCATAGGCGCAGGAGAACTCCACGTTGATGGTCCGATCCCGTGTGATGATGTTGCCCGTGTTGTTCGCGCTCTCAATCCACACGGTGTTCTTGTACACTATGTGTGTGCTGTTGGACTGCAGAAGGAACACAGGGCATCGTGTGAGACTGGCTCCCCTGCTCCTAACAAATGCCTTGGCCCCTAAATGAGCCACGCAACACCGAGTGCCCTGCTGCCCCTCTGCCACCTCTGGCCAAAAACAGTGCAGTACAGCAGGGCCAGGAACCACTGGGCAGCCTCCTTACTCTACAAGACCTGCCTCTGTTTTCCTGAACTCCTATCCCATTAAAGCACCCTCTGAGCACCCTCAAGCCAGGCCGTCACTGCTGTGGGGGTGGACTGCCCAGCTGGCACAAAGCTGTGCTGCCCTGACACCCCCATACTGACAAATTCACCAAATATAGAATGGCTCAGAATTCACGGACTGCTCTCCTCAGCCTCCCACCTATTCCTCCGCCTCCTCCTGCATCCCCTGGCCTGGGATGCTAGTCAGCAAGAGCAACCATGATCCTCTGCCAAAAGACCTTGTGTGCTACAAAGCCTGTCTGCAACCTACTGCCCGACCACAAGCCACCCCAATCAACAGTAGAGGTACAGCTCCCAAAGGGACCCCTGACTCCATCCCCCTGTGAGCACGCTTGGAGACTGCAGGTCCCCAGGTGACCTGCCTGCGGCGGGGCTCTCCTCCCGGCACCTAGACAAACAGGTGACCTTCCCAGCCTCGCCCCCAACTGCCTCTCCAATGCTGGGTCAACTAGGCTCTCCATGCTCTGCCCAAGCCCTGCAAAGTGAGCGACCCGTCCCTCAGCACTTGCCCCACTTACTATTTTGCAGGAGTATTTCTCTGAATCACAGAGCGAGACTGCACAGTGGAGGTGAACTTCATCATAATCCCCAATGAACTTGAAGACAGTGACATGGAAGCGACATGTCAACGACACTCCATTCTCCTCTATGCCAATGGTGTTGTCCTTCATGTTTTGGCACCTGCACAAAGCACCGATACTCACTCTGGCACTCTTGCAACTGGAACCCTCCCTCAAAAGACATTGCTCACCTCTGTCACCGTGAGACCCCATGGCAGCATGCTTAGATCCCACCACGCCCATCTCCTCTGGACAAGTACATCACGCCCTGCCTCCCTAGCATGACCTCTCTTTGTCACTTCCAGCTTCACTGTACTCCCACTTCCCAAGATGCCTCCGCCACAATCCACATCCTCCCAACTCCTACAACCACCCTGATGCTCACGGAATCAGTGATGGAAGGAAGATCGCTCCTCTCCACAGCCAGGACTCCATCACACATGGGGCCTCCAGCAACCTCTACACTAAGCAAACTGCGCTAACAACACAAGCTGCCCTGTTCCCCACCCTTTCCAGATTTTGGTCAACCATCCCACTGACCAAAATGTCCACTGCTCCAACTGACACTGCCCCTCTTCGAGTGCCCTCCCTGACAGACAATAAAAAACAACAGGGTGTGCTGGCCTCCTGGCCTGTGGTCGCTCACCCGCCCTCGATGATGAAGTAGCGCAGCTTGTCATTGCTGTCCCGTGAGGGGGTCGCGTAGCACTTATTCAGCATCAGGATCAGGTGGTTGGAATCAGCCCCGACAACAAAGACCCCCACGTAGAGCACGTCCCGGGTGGTGAGCACCACCTCGCCCTGCCGGTAGGGGTGCTTGTAGGATGAGTTCTTGTACAGGGCCATCTTGGTGGTGAAGCTCCCTTCCTGCGTCGGCACTGTCAGGTTAATCACGCTAATGATGACGACAACAACAACAAAAAAAAACCACTGGCTCAGACAGGGCAAAAGATACAAACCCCCAAATCAGCACCTCGCTTCAGACCCTTGCCACCTCTCTTTCCACCCACGTGCTCCCATGTCCTTGCTACGGTGAGGCTGGAGGAGAGGCCATATGGCTTGCCCCAGCTCCTACCTAAGCATCGGCCGCACGACCGAATCCAGGGAGATCTTGATGTCCAGCTCATAGGCGCAGGAGAACTCCACGTTGATGGTCCGATCCCGTGTGATGATGTTGCCCGTGTTGTTCGCGCTCTCAATCCACACGGTGTTCTTGTACACTATGTGTGTGCTGTTGGACTGCAGAAGGAACACAGGGCATCGTGTGAGACTGGCTCCCCTGCTCCTAACAAATGCCTTGGCCCCTAAATGAGCCACGCAACACCGAGTGCCCTGCTGCCCCTCTGCCACCTCTGGCCAAAAACAGTGCAGTACAGCAGGGCCAGGAACCACTGGGCAGCCTCCTTACTCTACAAGACCTGCCTCTGTTTTCCTGAACTCCTATCCCATTAAAGCACCCTCTGAGCACCCTCAAGCCAGGCCGTCACTGCTGTGGGGGTGGACTGCCCAGCTGGCACAAAGCTGTGCTGCCCTGACACCCCCATACTGACAAATTCACCAAATATAGAATGGCTCAGAATTCACGGACTGCTCTCCTCAGCCTCCCACCTATTCCTCCGCCTCCTCCTGCATCCCCTGGCCTGGGATGCTAGTCAGCAAGAGCAACCATGATCCTCTGCCAAAAGACCTTGTGTGCTACAAAGCCTGTCTGCAACCTACTGCCCGACCACAAGCCACCCCAATCAACAGTAGAGGTACAGCTCCCAAAGGGACCCCTGACTCCATCCCCCTGTGAGCACGCTTGGAGACTGCAGGTCCCCAGGTGACCTGCCTGCGGCGGGGCTCTCCTCCCGGCACCTAGACAAACAGGTGACCTTCCCAGCCTCGCCCCCAACTGCCTCTCCAATGCTGGGTCAACTAGGCTCTCCATGCTCTGCCCAAGCCCTGCAAAGTGAGCGACCCGTCCCTCAGCACTTGCCCCACTTACTATTTTGCAGGAGTATTTCTCTGAATCACAGAGCGAGACTGCACAGTGGAGGTGAACTTCATCATAATCCCCAATGAACTTGAAGACAGTGACATGGAAGCGACATGTCAACGACACTCCATTCTCCTCTATGCCAATGGTGTTGTCCTTCATGTTTTGGCACCTGCACAAAGCACCGATACTCACTCTGGCACTCTTGCAACTGGAACCCTCCCTCAAAAGACATTGCTCACCTCTGTCACCGTGAGACCCCATGGCAGCATGCTTAGATCCCACCACGCCCATCTCCTCTGGACAAGTACATCACGCCCTGCCTCCCTAGCATGACCTCTCTTTGTCACTTCCAGCTTCACTGTACTCCCACTTCCCAAGATGCCTCCGCCACAATCCACATCCTCCCAACTCCTACAACCACCCTGATGCTCACGGAATCAGTGATGGAAGGAAGATCGCTCCTCTCCACAGCCAGGACTCCATCACACATGGGGCCTCCAGCAACCTCTACACTAAGCAAACTGCGCTAACAACACAAGCTGCCCTGTTCCCCACCCTTTCCAGATTTTGGTCAACCATCCCACTGACCAAAATGTCCACTGCTCCAACTGACACTGCCCCTCTTCGAGTGCCCTCCCTGACAGACAATAAAAAACAACAGGGTGTGCTGGCCTCCTGGCCTGTGGTCGCTCACCCGCCCTCGATGATGAAGTAGCGCAGCTTGTCATTGCTGTCCCGTGAGGGGGTCGCGTAGCACTTATTCAGCATCAGGATCAGGTGGTTGGAATCAGCCCCGACAACAAAGACCCCCACGTAGAGCACGTCCCGGGTGGTGAGCACCACCTCGCCCTGCCGGTAGGGGTGCTTGTAGGATGAGTTCTTGTACAGGGCCATCTTGGTGGTGAAGCTCCCTTCCTGCGTCGGCACTGTCAGGTTAATCACGCTAATGATGACGACAACAACAACAAAAAAAAACCACTGGCTCAGACAGGGCAAAAGATACAAACCCCCAAATCAGCACCTCGCTTCAGACCCTTGCCACCTCTCTTTCCACCCACGTGCTCCCATGTCCTTGCTACGGTGAGGCTGGAGGAGAGGCCATATGGCTTGCCCCAGCTCCTACCTAAGCATCGGCCGCACGACCGAATCCAGGGAGATCTTGATGTCCAGCTCATAGGCGCAGGAGAACTCCACGTTGATGGTCCGATCCCGTGTGATGATGTTGCCCGTGTTGTTCGCGCTCTCAATCCACACGGTGTTCTTGTACACTATGTGTGTGCTGTTGGACTGCAGAAGGAACACAGGGCATCGTGTGAGACTGGCTCCCCTGCTCCTAACAAATGCCTTGGCCCCTAAATGAGCCACGCAACACCGAGTGCCCTGCTGCCCCTCTGCCACCTCTGGCCAAAAACAGTGCAGTACAGCAGGGCCAGGAACCACTGGGCAGCCTCCTTACTCTACAAGACCTGCCTCTGTTTTCCTGAACTCCTATCCCATTAAAGCACCCTCTGAGCACCCTCAAGCCAGGCCGTCACTGCTGTGGGGGTGGACTGCCCAGCTGGCACAAAGCTGTGCTGCCCTGACACCCCCATACTGACAAATTCACCAAATATAGAATGGCTCAGAATTCACGGACTGCTCTCCTCAGCCTCCCACCTATTCCTCCGCCTCCTCCTGCATCCCCTGGCCTGGGATGCTAGTCAGCAAGAGCAACCATGATCCTCTGCCAAAAGACCTTGTGTGCTACAAAGCCTGTCTGCAACCTACTGCCCGACCACAAGCCACCCCAATCAACAGTAGAGGTACAGCTCCCAAAGGGACCCCTGACTCCATCCCCCTGTGAGCACGCTTGGAGACTGCAGGTCCCCAGGTGACCTGCCTGCGGCGGGGCTCTCCTCCCGGCACCTAGACAAACAGGTGACCTTCCCAGCCTCGCCCCCAACTGCCTCTCCCCAGGTGCCAGTCGACTCTCGAGCCCCTTTCACTCCATCAAGTCGTCTTCTGAAGGCACGCTCTCCCTGCCTCCTCTGCCCTCAAGTTGGTATAAATGAGAAGACACCTGAGATGAACCGCTTGGCCTTCGCTCCCGGCCCCGCATACCCCATGGTCCAGCTCACCTGCACCACGTTGCCACAATTGCCCTTGGTATTGTTGATCTGGAAGGAGATGAAGTCCTCCCCTTCAATGCCGGGGCAGTGGCGGTCGTTGACCCGCACCCCCTCACGCTCAAAGCCCAGCTGGAACAGCTTGCACTTCGAGATGGACACCTCCATTTGGGCAGCTTTGCAAGTCACTTCTGCATCGATGATGTCATGAGTGGCTAGAGGAGGATGAGACAGCTTTTCACCACAAATGGCATCACAGGCCCAGGCCATCAGCCTGCCCAGTCTTTCTCCCTCCCACCAGAAACGGGCTGGAATCATCTCCTGTAGCACACTGTGCCCGTCCAATGTCCCTGCTGCTCAAAGCACTCCCAAGCTAAAGATGCCCAAAACATACACTCTATAAAACCTTGCTCCCTGCTCCCATCCTAACCTGTGCACTGTCAGGAAACTCTGTCTGGGCAGAGGGCTCTCAGCCCTCGGCATATCCCTTCCCAAAGCCCCAGTGGTATGACGGCCTAACACGTGCCCATGCCACTTAGCGCTGACTCTGCTGCCAGGACCAGAGGACTCACTGTTCCCGTAGGGTGGGGGCTCGATGCAGCCGCACAGCTCCCCGCCGTTGTCCAGCTCACAGCTGCGATTGGGGCAGTCGGCTCCCACGCAGGGATCTTCCACCACTCCTGCTAAACAACACAAGGCAGAGCACAAACGTGATCTTTATCCTCAGACTGCTGGCCCCTCTCCCACCACTTGCAGTCCCAGCAGGACCCGGAAGGCCCCCGGCTCTCTTACAGCAATTCTCCTTCTCGATCCACTCGGTGCCCAGGATGCCGAAGGTGCGGCAGGCCTCGCCATAGGCGGCCAGCGAGCCGCACAGCTGGACCTTCTTGTGGTTGTAGCAGCCATCCAGAAAGCAGGACTCGTAAAAGGGCAGGGGGTCCAGGAGGCCGTAGCAGGGCTGGAAGAAGCCTTTCATGTCTGTCAGCTTCAGGCAGTAGCTGTCGCTCTGCAGCTCCTGGATCTGGACGTTGTCGCAGGAGGCGGCATACTGCGAGTACTGCAGCTCGTTGCAGCTGTGGGCACCGGACATGTCGCAAGGACTTCCATCGCAGCCTGCCCGGCTCCCGCTCCCGCCCGGTGGGGAAGGGCCGTCCGACCGCTCACCTCTTCTGCATGCCGTTGGTCTTCCAGCTCTGCGCCAGCACCACGCTGCTGAGCGCCGGCTTCCCCCGCAGCGTCGCGTAGTCGTCCGTCCGGTCGCCATTGAAGTTGCCGCAGAGGCCACACACCTTGTTCTGCAGCCGCTCCCCAATGGTGATTTTGATGACATTGAAGCCATTGTAGCGGATCTGGATGTCAGGGCTGGAGTCGATGACCAGGAAGCCCTCCTGGCTGAAGATCTTTGTGGAGAGCCCCGTGACAAAGGGGATGCTCACCTGGCTGCCGTTCACCTGGCATGGGAGAGGACACGACGCTGACACCCCTCCCATCCCCTCTGGCAATGGATGCGACAGCAAGCCAGAATATCCCCACCGTGAAAACACACCACCTTGTCTTCAGCAGGGGCTGGCAAGTCCTCCTCCTCCTTACGGATGGATTGCTCTGAGCGCACCATCTCCCTTAAATGCCTGCACGAGGCTGAGCCACAAAGGGAACCTACTCATCTACAGAGGCTCTAGCCTGGGACTCATGACTCACCAGGAAAAGCCACAGACGATGCCCTTCAGAGTCCAAGCGACACCACAGCAACGGCCAGGCCTCTCTACCCTTCTGCTCAAAAGGTCAGCTTTACCCACCCCACTGAAGGGTGGACGGGTATGCGACTACAAACTCCTGGGCCGTGGACAGCCTTGCCTCCTGCCAGTTCTTTTGCCCCAGCCAGCATCCCTTCCCAAAGCCCAGCAGATGACAGCCACGTCCCTCACCCGTAGACTTTCCTTGACCGGGACACAAAGCCACCGACAGAGCCGTCCGGGGCCCTCACAGTGACCGTTGCGCGGCCCTGTGTACCATTCTCCTTGGCTTGGGAGTCGATCCCCTGCTGCCTGGCCTGTGACCCTGCTCCTGAGGGGGCAGACACCCCTGACAAGACCTTACCTTGACAGTATTCCTGTCGCTGATGAGGATCTGTTCCTCATTGATGTAGAAGTAGACAGGGGAGATGATGGTGAGGTTAGGTGAGGACCACTTGTCAAAGTTGATAATTAGCTGGAAGGAGAAGTCGGGCAGCTTCTGGCAGATGGTGGAGAGGACGAAGGCACAGTTGGCGGGGAAGCGGAGGAAGGCCCCATCGAAGGTGCGGAAGACACCGCCGCCCGCTGCCAGACAGAAGGAGCTCCTGGTGCTGAAGCAGCCACGGACGCCATTGCGCAGGGCGCACTCCTCGTCTGACTTGCAGTGCCGTGGGTCACACTGGATGAGGTTACGCCGGAAGCAGCGGCACCGGCGGGTACAGTCCCCATTCCAGAAGAGCTGCTTGGGCTGAAAGAGGGACCCGTCACTGGCTGGGAGGGCTGGGGACCCCTGCCCTGCCCTCTGCAGATGCTTGAGCCAAGGTTTATGCCCTTCAGCCGCATGGCAAGCAAGAGCGGGCAATGCCGACACAGGAAAAGGTGCAGAGAACACATTGGCAGCTTGCACCTATCTTCCAACATCTCTGCTACCTGCAAGCATGAGGACACCACAAGTTTCCACTGCCACTGCAACCTCCTCCGCTTCTCATACACGCACTAAAACCACAGCACACTAAATACCTCCTCGACCCCTTTCTTGCCAACCTGTCTGCTAGGGTCCTCCTGTACTGGCTCCTATGGGTGTGAGGCTCAGCAAAGACACCTCCTTATGCCAGAACAGTTTCACCTACTAGAAAACTCACTAGAAGGCACGAGCACAACATGCCAGCTGACCATCTCAGCACCATCTAGCCTGCCGCCGGAGTTGGGCCTTCGCAAAGGGTGGTGCCTGCTAAAGGGGAGTCTGCATTCCCTGGTCCTCAGGGATCTGACAGCCAGGATCTTCGGGGACAGCCAGGATCTTCGGGGACAAGACTTAGCTCGAGAGGTGCCCTCTGACACCCAGGACTGAGCATCTCCGCTGCATTACAACACACTTGCCCTGGGTGACTCAGCCCCTGGGAACAGCTACCTCTCTGCAGCAGAACCAAAAGCGTGACCAATCAAGGTGCCCCAACACGGGAAGAATGCTTGGAGGAGAAGATAGGCAAGGAGGATGTGCCCAAGAAGCTCAGCAAGGAATAAAGGATGCTCCCACAGTCGAGGGAGCTGCGCTTATCTCCACACAAACAGAACCAAAGGCAGATCTTTCTCTTACCTAGACAGTGGCATCACATGAGCGACTCACCCAGTTCTGTAAAGGGTCTGCCCTTGAAGAACACTTAGAAAGGGTTGTCTTCCTGAGCCAACCAAACAGAGCCACTGTGACACTCGGTACTGGCCCGGCCCGATCGCTGTCCCCACTCAGAGCATGAGATGCTGCCCAGAAATGCCAGACAGAGAGTGGGAGAAAGGCCAAGAGAAGGAGGTGAGCAGCGTACCTCGTAGTATTTGCCGTCAGAGTAGCAACCGCAGTTGTGGGGAAGGATGCAGCTCTTGCCGTTGAGGACGTACCCAGGGTCGCACTGGCATCCCTCCACACAGTAGTGGCTGCAGTCGCTCTTCAGCCGGATGGCAGCGCATCGGGGCTGGCACAGGGACACGCAGCTCTCATAGTGGCTGTTGGGGGGACAGCTGACAGCTGCAACGTTACCAGAGGACAAAACAGATAGCCATTAGCTCCCTGGACAAAACCACCCTGGCAGCCAGCCCCATGTGGGACTGTGATCCCCACCGCTGGTGTCCCTGGGCAGCTAACTCCCCTGCCAAAGTGGTTAACAGGGAACGTGCTGCCCAGAGAGGGACTCCGAAGCTCCTGACCATGCAATTCAAGGAAAAAGAAAGCCTTCGTCCCTCCGTCCTATGCCACCTGCCAGCAGCCTGGTCCGCGTGAGCAATGCTTCTCCATTACTCGCTCTGTCTCTGAGCTCCTGCACGCCAGTTTCCCAAGAGCCTGTTTCCTCATGCTCCCTGCTCTCCCGCAAGTGAGCCTACTCACTGACACCAGACTAACATCTCCCTCCGGGAGGGATGCCCATGCTGGCCCTGGCCTTTCAGTAGCATACAGTCTCCTCCACGGTCTCCATGTGGGGACGCGTCTCAGGGGATGCGTTTTTGCTGGTCCCTGGGGAGCGTGAAGCCTGCGAGGGCTGCTGCCTGTGCCTGGGCAGGCCGCCCCTCCCTGCACGCTGTCAGGTTCCCAGGGTCCATTTTGGACCTGGCATGCAAGGTGCTGGTCGGTGGCCTCTCTGCTCCTGCCCCATGAGAGTGATGCCTTCTGAGCATCACTCAGAAGAAGTGAAGGAAGAATGACATAAATTTAATTTTCAGTCTTGTTAGCAGAGACAATTACTTCCCATCTCATTTGCCAGATAGATCGGCTGCCAGAGAGGCTCATGGCCTCCGTCCTCGGGAGCCTAATTGAACATCACATCGTAATCTTATTGACGAGAGCATGCGGCTTCATTAGAGCAAACAGGGACTCCTGGCTTTGAGGCTGCCGAATACAATTCCCGCTTAACAACAGAGGGACCGCTGATGCCTTCTGACCTCGAGGCTTCCCCTCTCCATCCCTGCTTCCGCTATACCATCTGCGGTTCGTAACAGCTCCAGAAGAACACAGTGCCCCAGACCTGATCGCACACCACCACCCCCCCGGCAAGCGTGGGCAGGACCGGCTGCCGGGCCATCCACCTCCCCGCTCCCTAGTCCACATACAGGTCGGTCCAGCGCACTTGGCAGTGACTACGCGCACACCAACAGTGCCGCTTTAAGCTCACAGCTCAGTCGACTGCCCCCTTCTCCTGCAGGGAAGGAGGAGATCCCTGAGGCCATCCCTGGGCACTGACCATGGGGACCTGTGACACGTCCACATGGTACTCTGCTACCTCCCTATGGCCCGAGCTCTGCAAAGTTCTATGGCTACAGCAGACAACCGTGGGAAGCCCCTCTAGAGAGGAAGGGCTCGGAGGCAGGGTGGCACTTACAGCACGACGTGAAGTTCCTCCAGCCAGTAATGGCGATGCCCTGTGTTTGGCAAGTGCTAGCATAATTCTGCAACCAGCTGCAGGCTGTTTGCATGGCTCCCCCATCAACACAGGTGTCAAAGAGGCAGTTCTTGTAGAAGAAGCTGGGGCTGATCTTGCTGTGGCACTTGGCAAAGACACCACTTTGGCTCGGTATGAGGCTGCAGAGCTGCTGGGGTTTCCAGAAGCCTTCCACCTTCCCACAGGCGGGGCAGCGGTCACCGCAGCCCACGCGGCAGAACGCATCCCGCTTTGCCCAGCTCTGGACGAAGTCGGCGACGCTGGCAGCCAGTGTGCCGCCCGCAGCCGTCAGGTCATCCTCGGGGTTGCCATTGTAGCGGCCGCAGAGGCCGTAGGTCAGGTTCTGGAAGCTACGTGGGATGGTGACAGAGAGGAAGGTTTTCCAGTCATACACCACCTTCAACCCAAAGTCAGTCTCGACCACGATGTGAAAGCCAAAGGCAAAGATGTTCACTTTGCCCTGGCCCAGCTTCAGGGGCAGGTAGAGACGCTCATCGTTGATCTGCAGGGAATGAAACAAGATGCACCATGAGCAAGGGAGATGACTGGAGCTTCCAGGGGAGGTCACAAAGGAGGGTCGCTCGGTGCTCCCAGAGCAAGATCCTCGCTAGCCTCATCTCTACATCCAAAACAAGACAGCCAAAACAGAAGCCCCCTTCGAAAGCTGTGCCTGGCAGCACCTTAGGAACGAGCCTGAGCGTATGCCCTTCTCAACCCTCGGAAAACCTTGTGAGCCTAGAGAACTGCTCCATGGTTTGGGAGCCACAGCAGTGAGAAATAACCCCGGCCCTTGTGGCTCCACACTCACCAGCACAGTATATTTGTAGGCACGGTGGATGACGATGTTGTAATTGAAAACCTCCACTTCAACTTGTTTCACCCAGAGGGCCAGAGAGGTGTCCCGATCCTCGTTCTTGGCCGTGACAGTGAACGCTGGGAAAGTGTCTGAGCGCTCTGCCCTTGGCCGAGCGATTGTGGTGCACAAGACCAATGCACAGCTGCTCTGGAAGTCAAAGGAGTAGCCGTCAAAAGTCAAGTAGTGTCCGTAGCCAGAGACAATGCAGGAGGCATCGGTGCGGACGTGGCAGTAGTAGAGGCCGTTCTCCTCCAGGCAGTACTCATCGTCCTTGCAGGAAACATTCTCGCAGTACACGCTGTTGTCAGAGCCGTTGCAGTAGCAGAGAAAGTGGCAGGCGATGTCCATCCAAAAGGTCTGATTGGTGGCCAGCTGGCGCCCCTCGAAGTTGCAGCCGCACTCACCGCGGGGAACGCAGCGGGTGCCGCGGAGGGCGAAGCCCTCATCACACTGGCAGCCCTCTGCGCAGGTGTCTGTGCAGACGGGGCCCGTGGCCAGGGTCTCGCAGGTCTCCACGCAGCTCATACACTCCTCAAAATGGCTGTTCTCCGGGCAGGCGAGAGCTGCGGGGCCAACAAACGTGCAGCGTGAGTTCCTAGCTCCAGCAGCCCTGGGGCAGCACGGAGTGGGGGAACAGGCAAAAGGTGGGAATGGAAGGAGTGGCAACTGATTCAAAGGAAAAAAAGCAAGAGGGGAGACAGTCCCTGCACCTTGCCAGCCACTGGCTCTTTCCATGCCCTTTGCAACCCCTTCTCCTCTCGGCCATCGCTCTCCTTGCATCACAGCCCTGTCCCACTACCTGCCGAGCAACACCTCCTTCTGCTGTTGTGGAGGGTATGAGGCCAGGGTTTGGTCTCGGGCCACTCCCCGCTTCCCGAACAGACACCTCCCTCAAACCTCTGTGGTGGAGACAAGGGCTGCTTCTCCACCATTTACTTCCACACAGGAGATTTTTCACATTTGCTTCTGAATTATGAATGTTTTCCCATCAACGGCAACTTTATAGCGACACCTAAAAACAAGCATTATTCAAATTATCCTCTCGTGGTGGCATACAGCACTGTCAGACACCATCTGCATCTCTGGAATGCTCCTACATCGCATTATAAAACTCCTGATGCATCCTGAAATGCCACCGTGAAATCGTCTCACTGGGTAATCTGTCTCTGCCAGCACAAGCGCAGCTTAGAAACTACTGTCAGTACACGGGCTGGCGCTGCCTTGCCTTCAGGCTCAGGAGACATTGCATACCTACCCCAATTCCCCTTTCCCTTCCATACAGCACGCAGGAGGGTATGCACTGGCCTCCCTTGTGGAGAAAGGTCTACCAGGCATAGCTCCTTTGATGGCAAAGCCAATCTTTGGTTGACCGGTAGGGAAGAGAATAGAAAAACTGCCCAAGATTGCCAGCATTTAGGCACCTCTGCCCCTACCCCTTCATATGACTTTGGACACCTTATGCTGCCGTTAGCGCCGTCAGGTTGGGGCCTCCCTCCCAAACAGCCCTTCATCTATTGAGTGTCTTTCAGCTTGGCCACAGAGGAGCACCCTGTGGGTATGGGGTATCCACTAGAGACAAGAGAGGAGGGGAGAAAAAGAGAGGCCATACTTTCTGGCATCTTGTAAAAAAAGTGCCTCTACCTCTGTACACCCACAAGCTCCCGACAACAAGACTGTGCCCAAGGTCAGTGGGGCCTACGTCCCCTTCTTCCCTGCCCCTGGTGCTTAGAAACTTCGGTGGACTCACGGCAAAAACTGTGGCTCCTCCACTGGCCGACATCCACCTCAGCATTCTTGCAGGCGCTGGCGTAGCGTGCCACTGAGTCGCACAGCTCCGACTGGTTGCCCCCACTTTGGCACAGACGGAAAAGGCATGTCCTGTAGTAGGCTGAGACATTGACCACGCTGTGGCATTCCAGGAAGGAGCTGTTGGTGGGGTCGTTGATGATGCCACAGTTCGATCGGCTCCTGTAGGACTTGAGCAGCTCTGAGTCATTGTTGCAGGCCTTGAGGAGGTCCCCACACTCCCCGTTGCAGATCTCGTCAAATGTCGTCCAGCTCTCCAGGAAGAGCTCCAGATTGTCCGTGCACTTGCCCTTGGGCAGGCAGAACTCGTCGCTGGCATTGCCGTTGAAGAGGCCGCACAGACCCCCGGTGCAGTTGAAGTAGGCGGTGGAGAGGCGGATCTCCAGGAGGCCCAAATCATAGTAGCCGATAGCCAAGAGGCCCTCCGACTCCATCATGGTGCCATTGTCGCTACGGTATATTTCCAGGCGGCCAGAAGGGTGGAAATAGGGCAGCTCCACGTCGTAACCATTGACCTACAAGTAACAAGCAGATCAAGATGCTTCAGGGAGGGTGAAGCGACTTTGCACGGCTGTTCCCGTCTGCCAGCCACACAGCACTGAGTATGCTAAATGCTTCCTGACCCAGACCCACCCTCCAAGGCCCTGAGCCTCCTTTGAGTAGGGCGTACAGCTGTTTCCTTGCTTTTTTGCCCCACAGAAACCATTTTTCCACGGCAAAAACAAGTTGCGGGAGACAATTGCAATGCCAGGAAAGTCTCCAGAGCCGACTTGGCAAACAACCAGGAATAACAGCGCTGCAACAACAGCTTTGCAGTGTATCTACAGGGCCTCTGCACAGCGATGGCCCATGCGGGCTTCCTCCAAGCGCCACCGTGGTGCCTGAGGCCTCGACCCAGTGGAAAGGTCCAGAGCCATAGACCCACGAGCTCTTCTCCAAAGGGACATTGGGTCAAAGCACAAGCCACCACCTCCTGCCCTGGCCCTGGGGTGGGCTGCCCTGATGATAGCACCTCTACCTTGATCTCCGACAGGCTGGTGCCTCCAATCTTCACCTCTTGGCCGACCACCTGGATCCGCACGACGCGTGGCCCGTTGGGAGCAGATCCGGGCTTCTTCTGGCTGATGTCCACCTCGATGAAGTCTGGTCTCTCTGGGCAGGTTTTGAGCAGCGTGTAGGAGTGCTCCAGTGGATAGGGGAAGGCGACACCATCAAATGTCTGCAGCACCTGGTCCTGCCCCACCAAACACAGGGTCTCCCGCTTGGGGTAGCAGCCCCGGTAGCCGTTCTCAATGGCACAGACCTCTCCTTCAGGACAGGTGTTGTTAAAGCATCTGGCCTCCCCGCCATCCTCACACTGGCACTCCACCGTGCAGTCCGCCACTGCCCAGAAAGACTCCCCGATGGCGTAGTACCGGCCGTCCACATCACAGCCGCACTTCTGGACAGGGACACAGCGGTCTATGCTGAGGACGTGGCCCTCGTTGCACTCGCAGCCCTCGATGCACGGGGAGGTGCAGGCCAGTGGGGCCGTGAGGTCCGAACACGTGGCAGGGCAGCTGCTGGCACACACCGAGTAGTGGCTGAGCTCCGGGCACTGCACGGCCATTGCTGTGGGCACAGAGTGGAGACAAACAACAAGGGGACCATATTAAGGCATGGTTCGGGCCCAATTACTTCCTTCCCATTGACCCACAACAGAGACAATGCAGAGTGACCCAGGAGTCCCACTTAACGGTAGAATTGGCCCCTCCATTTCCCCCCAACACCTCTCCAGCCATTCCGCTCATGCAAACAATGGCTTTTCCTAAACAGCCCGAGCCATTGAGCTGTCCACAGCTACCTAATGCTGCAAGCGAGGCGGGTGAGCTGACAAGGGTGCTGTCAGCCAGTTCCTGTTCTGGTCCAGCCTCCATTTCTCATCACGGCAGCCAACTGTCTGCAGAGTGATGCAGAGCTCTTGCCTCTTGCCTGACTTGTGCCACCCTTTTGCTGGCGCAAGAGTCTGATGCCATGGAGAGGAGGGACCGAGTAGCTCTCGCTTGACTCCCTCCACCTCGAGTAACTCCCTCCCCTGGATTTCTCCCCCCTCATGCCACACACTGCTGGGCATGTGGGTAGACCCCTGAAATCGCTCCCTTGCTCCAGAGGGGAAGGGTCCCGGCAGGAGCACGCAGACACTTACCACACCCTGTCTGGGCACGCCACTCTCCCACTGAGATGCCCAGGGCCTGGCACACAGAGGCGTACGCCTGGATGGCTTGGCACAGGCCAGTGCCGTTATCCCTCGCGCTGCAGAGATCATAGACACAGCTGTGGACGAAGGCAGTGGGGTCCACAACGGTGCCACACTCCCACAGCGGCCCGCCACTCTTGTTGATGAAGCCACAGTAGTCGGAAGTGAAATAGAGAGACTCGGTGGCAGCGTCGCAGAGGCTGCAATTGTCCAAGCAGCCAGGCAAGCATTTCCGCTCAGGGTGCGGCACTCGCCAGCTCTCGCCTAGGTCTGGCACGGATGTGGCCAACCTCCCATCCGAGCGGAGGGTATCATCCTCGGGGTCTTTATTGTAATTCCCGCACAGACCGCAAGTGGCATTGATGTATGTGCCCGGAACGGAGACGGAGGCGTAGTGTTGTCCATCGTAGGTCACCAGCAGGCCAAAGTCGGTCTCCAGGGCTGTGGACAAGCCGCTTTGGTAGACTTTTATTGCACCCAGTTCCAGAGAGACAGGCAGGGACACCACCAAGTCATCCACCTGCAGGAGCAACACCAGACAACTGAGCTGGCACATGAAATAGGAGAGTGCTCCTACCAGGACACAGACAGGGACATGCGCAGAACAGCCGTCGATAAGCCTCAGGCATTTGCCACCATGCCTGTCACCCGTGCCCGCTCCCCGAGGGATGTGCGGGGCCCAGAAGTGCCATCCCATGCTCCCCGGGCTGCTGTTGCAGTCTCGATGGTGCCTCAGAGGAGCCGACTGAGCAAGTTCTCCCCTTCCAGCATGGCTCTTACCTTCGCTTTCCCAAAGCTGCCCTTGGGGAGGACGATCTTGTGTGAGTAGACCTCCACAAAAATATCCCTCAGCCAGGAGACGGAGGAGCCGCCTCGGTTCTCGTTCTTGGCCTCCACGTTGAAGTAGGGCAGCTGGGAGCCTGGCCAGCACTGCCTGGCAAGGAGGTAGGAGCAGGAACCCTGGAAGTGAAAGAGGAAGCCGTCGAAGGTGTGGTAATGTGGATCTCCAAACACCACGCAGGTGCTGCTCTCCACTGGCACGCACTGGAAGAACTTGGTCTTCAGTTCGCATGCTTCAAAGGGGCTGCAAGCCATCTCCTGGCAGAAGATCTCATTGTTGAGGTCCAGGCAGCGGCACTTGGTGGTGCAGTTAGCATTGTCCCAGAAGATCTCCCCTCGACGGAGAAACTGTCCTAGAAAGACAGAAAGGGAAAAAAACCCACGCTACATCACTTCTCAACACAGAGCGACACACTCTAACGGCACCGCATCAGTCCTCGGAGGCTGGCTACCTTGAAGGCTATTCCTTTCAATTTCTCACCCACCACCCTCGTTCCACTTCAGTATCACAGGACACAGGAGCCGTTTGTGCTATTTTCTCAAAGGGAAATTCCACTGAAAAAGCTCGGGCCTTTTGGAGGCCATTTCAAGTTGTCCTTCAACTTTGTTACCATCTCCGTAATTCCTCCATTGACATAACTTTGCCGATCAAAGAGCAACCCAGCAGCAATTCACTCCCATTCAGCAAGCACTCATAGTACTTATGAAACCAAAGAGCTGTTGATAAGTTACTTCCACACCATACACTAGTGACGATGGGAAACGATGAGTGATCGCACAGCTAGAGACTGAGCAGACTTGTTACACAGTGGTACTATAAAGGGAGGCAGGTTTGCCTGGTGAGAGACGTGAGAGGCAGAGAGAAGATGAGAGAACAAGGGTGGCAACTACCCGTGAGAGTTTCCCTCTCCTCCATATGGCCATCTTTCACACTTCTCATGCCCGTGGCTTCCGCCGTGCGCGCTGCCTGAATTTACCTCTCCTAAACTTTTTGTTCTCTTCCCTGCCTCCTACAAGAAGAGCTATTTTCCACTTCCCTGCAACAATCACCTCCTCTTAGCGAAGCCCACTTGCAAGGGCTCCCATGCCAACTTTCCTGGCCTATGCCTGTCCTCTTGTGCGAGGTGACCAGCTGTCCACCATGAAACATAAATCCAGCAGCGGAACCTACACATGCTGCCCTCGTTACCTGCAAAGCTGAGACTGGCTTTCAGCCCCTTTGCAAAGCCCAGCCTTTCTTCCTGCAGTCAGCAGCTGGAAGTGGCTGGAGCGGTTGGACCTGAAATCGCCGCTGGGGCTGCAAGAGCCTTGGGGTCTCATGGGCTTTCTTCAGTACCATCCTAAACCAGGACATAAAGAAGCCACATGTCTCAGAGCGGTGACATCTCCAGTGTCCGTTGGCAAGTGACAGTCCTCTGTTGCTATAAAGAGTCCCGGAGCACAGCGGATGCTCCTGACATTTTTTTTTGTCAAATGGCAATGCAATAATCTCTCCGCAGCAGAGTCCCACAGTGTAGTCACTGTGTGCATTTATTAATCCCTTTATATCCCCATGCTGTCAGTGACACTTGGAGAGACACAGTAACTGGTAGAGGGACATGACATTTTGTCATGCCTGGAAAACCTGCTGTTTCTCCTGCAGAAACAAGGGAAATGGGACCACACCATTAGCTTTCCTATTCTGGAGGCAAGAGGAAATTTCTATTGCCAGGTCCTTCCCATTGCCACCATCAGCGTTACAGAAAAGAATCAAGATGACGCCTCAGTGGCATTCTCTTCCTGCGAAACAGTCGCGCTGCCTCCACCTGTGTCTTTGGGTAAGGGTTCTGCTTCTGGGCCACAGAAATGGA
The DNA here is from genome assembly GCA_011801015.1 of Ardeotis arabs. Lineage (NCBI taxonomy): Eukaryota > Metazoa > Chordata > Aves > Otidiformes > Otididae > Ardeotis > Ardeotis arabs. The sequence goes on along the minus strand of JAAGAY010136487.1, from coordinate 6,170 downwards.
AGCTTACAGCACCACCATGCTCCTAAAATCCCAGAAAAGAAAAAAACCTAGCACCGATGACAGTTTTGTTCGCCAGTGGTTGAAAGCAATATCGAGAGCAGAGAAGACTCCCGAGCATTTACAGGTCCCTGCCCGTTTTCTCAGAGCTACCAAGCCAGGCCTCATCCGCGCTGATAATTTTCTGTGAATACTCATCGTGAGCTGGGTCCAGCCACTTGTGAGCGTACCAACATTCCCCCCGGGAGGCACAATGCCAGCCGGCGCAAAGGACAAACCACGGCTGACGACGGCTTCTTTGCTTATGCTGTTGAGGATGCTCTCCCGCTGAACAAGATGTGCCCACACAAAAACGAATTACAAAGCTCTCTGTGCGCTCTTCAAGGTGTTATCCTTTTGCCGTGGGCAGGCTAACAATTATTGCTGGAAGCTAAGCGATGACTTTGCACTGCATGCAGGGAGTCGGAGATGTGCACGGTACCCAAACCCCGCTTGCATGTTTCTGTCTCCACAGCTGCAGCTCGAGGGAAGGACTTGCCAAAAACACAAATGGCGCAGCAGCCCAGGGCAGTCAGACACCTCTCCGCCAGCTTCCCAACAGTGTTACCTTTTGCTCCACTGCGCCCCAAAACTTGAAAAAAAAAGTAATGCCGTTTCCCCCTTACCTCTCAGGCTGCAGCCATTGGCCGGATCTATGTCTCTGCCATCTATTTTGAAAGCCCAGCGCCCGGGGACGTTGACGTTGGTTGTTTCTTCGATATTGACTATGTCTGGGGTTCTGGAGCCTGGGATGCTAAAGAAGTTGGTGATATTTCCGCCATTGAAGCCAGCCTAAAACAGAGAGCAATTTTCATCATACGTCTGCACTATGGGAAAGCGATGCTGCACTTCCACGCTTCCCCAGCCCCCACAATAACTCCTGGGCATGCCGTCTTTAGTTTTACAGTCTCTTTTCAGGGCCTCCAGCTTTCAGGTAGTTTGGATGGGACTGACAAGCTCAACAGATACTATAGGTAGTATGGATGTATATTTACTCATTTTTGTGTGTGTATGTAAGTATCTATGTACATATATATATATACAAATGCATGTATGTACATATAGATCTAAGGGTATCTCTATTGAGTGGCTGAGATAACATGAGGAAGCGATGGAGGTAGACTCCACTTTGGCAAGGAACCTCACCCTCCTCAGACAGCTAGACTGGCTTCAGAACCACTGCTAACACCAAATTTTGGAGTGCTTGCCCCACTGTGCCCAGCAGTGGGCCTGCAAGGCCAGTGCTGGGGATGCCAACGGACTGAGAGGCATGAGTGAGCACAGATATGTCGAGAAAGCTACAGGCAGCCATCCAAGAGCTTGAGAGACTGGGATAAGGGAGCGAGAGCCTCACCTGAGCCATCACCCCGCCGAGACCGGTCAGAGGGTCCCCTCCGCTGGCTGTCCCCGTGGTCCAGCTGATTTCATGGTAGTTAAATATGGCAAAAGATGAAACTCCATCTGTGATCAGGACAGCTTGGAAAGTGTTTACCTGTTGAAAACATGAGCATGTTTACAAGGTGATACGGCTTTTCTCAGTATCTCAGTTTCTGCCAGCCCTCCTGCCACGCTCATCTCTGGCCAAGGCGAGATGTGGGACACTCACGGTGAAGAGTGGCAGTGGCCACACGAGACCTGAAATATGCCCACCCTCCGCCAGCTCCCATCCTTGCCGCTGCCTCCACCTGTGAGGACAGACCATCTTGATCCAATGTAACACCAATAGATGGCAGCATGAGAATAAGCTCCCAAGGAAAAAGCAGTCAGCAGGATTCGAGTTGTTATGATCTGTAATCTTCCATTACCCTATCTTAGCTTTATTCCTCACTGCATTATCTTACCCGCTCCCTTCCGCATTCATATCCTACAATACTGTTAACGCTGGATTACATCCAAGTCAACCATGTATATTATGCATTGTGCTCGGCTGCAAATCCCCTCGCTACCTGCTTGATCCGCTGCTCGTGTTCTTCCTTTCACGTGAAATGACTCTGCATTTCCAGCCCCCCAGACTCCAGATACATTCACGCAACTGCCAGCCTGCACCCTGTGCAAGAAGGGCAGGCTTTGCCAGCACAGCCCTGAGCTCTTCCCTTTTACGGTTGCGTGGAAAGGCAGAAGAGGCCTCTCCCCTTGAGATATTCCCTCTATCCAGATCCAGTGGCAGAGGTCACTACTGGGAACTAACAATCACTTCTCTCAGCTTTCTGCATTTTCCTGTCCTTCCCATCCCTGCCCATCCTAGACTGCTCTGCACCGGGACAGTACCATGATAAACAACTGCTCCTCCTGCCTCTGAGCGAGCAGGATTTTAGCAGGGAACAAAGTGTGGGCTGCCCCTCTTTTGATTATTCTAGAGCAATACTTGGAGCCCAGCTACCCGGGCGCCACAAGCTGTGCAGGGAACTACAGGCACAGAAACAATTATCAGGCGATGTGGGAAAGCATGCTGATCGAACCGCCTCACGCTAGGAAGCATTACGGCTTATCCTGCCAGCAACCCCCAAGCACTGCAAGCACAGAGCGCCGAATTGCTCTGCATTGACAACGGGTCACGTGCTGCTGGATGAAGGGAAGATGCCAGAATTGAGGGGCTGGGGTCACTTTGCATCACTACTTGCACGCCACAAGGGAAGTCACTTCCAAGGTGCATTAGACTCCTGTCAAGAGAAATCTCGGAAACAGAGGTGAATCAGCCTGGATGAGCTGTCAGGGGGAAGAGAAGGGTGGGCAGAGCTGCCTCACGGCAGCTGTAAATGGTACAGTTCACACCGGGGCAAGTGGGAGAGCCAGCTAATGGGAAGCCACTGTTTCCACTCACGCATCCTTTCCCTGGGATTCTGCCTCCTATGTCTGGTTTCCTCTCCACCTCCTTGGCACGCTTGCTGACCTTTGCCACGTCTTTTCCCACAACCATGAGATCAGAAGGCGCTAACGCATAAAGGCAGTATCGCTTTGATAGCACAACAACCACTCTTTGATGGAGCAACAAATCCTGCTCCAGTCAAGTGCCTCTTGGAGGGTGGCGGGGGCAGACTTGGTACCGGGAGGTTTAAGATGGCCAGCCATCTTAACCACAAGTGTTTCCCTGTTCGGCACTCACAGCCCAACACGCAGCAAGCACCCTAGCCGTCTAACAAGGCTCTCGGAAGCTGAACCCGTTTGCTCGGGTGTCATCGAGAGACAGTAACCATAACATCCCCGAGGCCACATTCACAAAATTGTTTTCTCCAGCTTTTCTGCATTGCGATGAATTTCCTGCTTAAGTTGCACCGTGTTATTTCCACGTGCCAACACGGAGCCCTGGCTACTATTGAACGGGAAGGCTGCTCTATGACAAAATAAATGGCATTGTGTTGCAAATGTAATTCTTCAGGCAATACACAAATCTCTATATTGCTTGCTGTCTGCAAATATATATATATATATATAAATAAGTTGGGGGTTTTTCTGCAAGTGCTGCCAGGACTGGCAAAAAAATATGCATTAACTCTCAAGCCTCTCTAACAAATGGAAAAGAGTTGAATTCTTTATCAGAGCCAACTCCTCGAGACAGAAGCAGCCAGCTTTTGGCACTCACAGCACACAGGCTAATCCTAAGCCAGCCTTTCCCCCAAAAATAGCATGGATCCCTCACTCAATATCTGCGCCCCAAGCTTTCGCACAGGCCCTACCAGCGATGTGCCAGCAGACCAGCACAGACCTCCCAAAGTCAGCTGCTGTCACGGCTCACATATTACCCCGATATTTTAAAGCCCTTCATGCCCTAAAAAACATCACACCGCTGTCCCCGTCTTCAGAGACAGGACTCGTACATTTATGGAAATATAACAGCTACCATAGCTGACTTGCTAGCGTGGCACTCTGGTCAGTCTGGATCAGTCTCCCCATGCAGGCAGGGCAGTTGTCATCGCAAAAACACTCTCAATATTCCTTTTGGTTTTTCCCTTCCTACCTCAGTGTCCACACAGGATTTCAGCTGTTCATCCCTTTTCTACAAGATGCCCTCGCTGCCCTCTTGAATTCGTGCTGCAGAAAGCGCGTTTCAGCCTCCGCCGCAGAAAAAGCCAGCATGATTTGAAAGCAAAAGCATTTTTTGCCAAACAAATACAAATTAAAGCTCCCATTTTCTCTTTCCTGTCTCCAACTCCTCAGAGAGTGGATTACTTCCAAAACTGAATTTACGGCAGATTCCTGAGCTAGAGCCTTTTCTGCTGGAGCAGCCCTCCCTCCTCGCAGAGGCAAGGGGCCAGTAACGACCTTAGCAGCGTTACCAAGCTGCCATGGGCTTGCAAGGCGAGCTCGGGGTGCAAAACCGAGCAGACTCACGTTGCATCCCAGGTGGATGTGAGTGGCAGGGAGGGAAGGGCAAGTTACAAAATCCAGCCTCAAGAAGGTGACCAAGGAGAAGAAGGGACAACGGAGCAGAAGATTATGGCTGGCCAGCCAGCCAAAGGGTTTCCCATCCACCTCCAGAGCCTGTTCTTTCTGTCACACTGGTGAGTGCAGGACCAGTTTATCCTGGACCTCTGTAGAGGACAGATCTGGTGCAGCATGGGAGGTCAGTGGAGGGCTGACCTCCAGTCCCCCTTCAGGATGGGATGCAAGCACGTGCACGCTGTCGCATGCCTCTTATCCTCTGCTCCATCCCTGGGCTCCACTCGCCACATCACAGCCTTGGAAGGAGCCTGCTCTGTACGTACGCCCTGAGCACACACACCTCAGCATGATCAGCTGCCGCGCACACAGTGAGGCTGCTTTCAGCACTGGGCTGGCTGCTACTGGGTGCTTCTGGGTCTTTCCCAGCACCCTGGCCCCATTACTGCCATGCTAATATGCCTTCATACTGAATCACTCTTTATAAACTGACAGCATAGGAGGGAGTGGGAGCCTCCAGTGGTTTATGTCACGACAGAGGTACCCTTCACTGCCAAAACTTTGGCTCCTGTATAACGGCCTTTCTTCCAAGGTGCCTGTAGCCGCGGCACAAATAGCTGTTTTATTGCTGCAGAAGCACAGGCAAAGTGAAGGTCGTGTATCACGATAACAGAGGAAAAATGAAACGTGCATTTGTATCTAACTAAGACTAACCAGGCTATGATCAAGCTAAAAACCCCTAACTGGTGTCAGAGCCTTGTTTAGATATGCTGCCTGCAAACAGCAAAGAGGCGATGCTTTCCCTGGAAATCTGAGAGCAGGGAGTGAGGCTCATGTGGGCTCTCACGGAAAAGAGAAAAAAGGAGCGTGGTGCTCCTCTGCCAAAAAGGGAACTGAGGAGTGGGATGACGAAGCGACTCACTCAATTATACACACAAAGGCTGGGACAGTTTTATATATATGTGTGTATACATACACACACACGCACAGACATATATCCAACCATGAAACACCATCCGTTAAGAAGCACAGCTGATCGCTCTCACCGGAGTTGTGCTGCTTCCTCCGTAGAAAGTGACTTCCTCCCAGGTGACGATGAAGATCCAGGTGGCAGAGAAAGAGGACATGTCTTTGAAGTGCTTGCGGATGTCTTTGGAGGCTCTGCTGAGCAGCTCGGGATCCGTGCTCTCCCTGTAGTAGATTTCTCCCCGGATGCCGTTGTGCACGTCCGCCCAGAAGGGCGCGACGAAGGCCCGGCCGTCCGTCAGGGGGAAGGCTTCTGGTGTGAACTGGCTGACGAGCGCATTGAAGGAAATCACGCCGTTGTTGTTGACCTGCACAAAGATACCCACTTTGGTTTGAGCAAGCCTTTGCAGGTGGTAGAAAGCTGCTAGTTTTTCAGAAAATGCAGAGTGAGTGACTTTTGGCAGAGGGTGGCCGCATGGCACGAGGGCTCCCAGGCAAAAGAGCTAAAGCATCGGGCCTGCTGCCTTTAGCTTTGTCATCTGCAACAGACCCTAGGGCTCCCCAAGAGCAGCGTGATACTGGTGCCACAGGCAGCCTCCCCGGAGTCTGCTGAAGATGCTTCCCAAACCAACAATTATTTTTGCAAGGCAGAACCGTCTCAGCCCAGCCTGGAGGAGCCAGTGTCCCCTGTGCCAGGCTTTGGCTGCACCATCATCTGAGAACAGCAGCAGCCTGTCCTTGTTTCGGGAACCTACACAGGGGTCCAAAACGTTGCCCTTCCCCCCCCCCCC